>KV751333.1:9809963-9851743 GCA_001698575.1 Mola mola
AATAATGTGCACATTAAATCAGCATTCTCCACATCTTCATCTAAAGACTGTTACTCCCAATGACTATATTCCAATTAAGGTGATCAGAATCTGTACAATATGATCATATAAAGTCATTACTGGAGTATTACTGTGCAAGTGGAGGTAGTCACTGAGTATTTTGTTCTTTGACTCTACTCACTTTTGATTTGGTTGCCTGCTATTGATCACTTTAATTTCTAAAGCAGTGCTTGGCCCTGCACGTTCAGGTCAAAAGTAGCATGTTTTTAGCAGCCAAACTGGATGCATATTGAGCATATTAAAATAAAAATGATTTTTAAAAAATTAGGGGAAAAAAATCATTTCAAAAAGTGGAAGAGATTAAAGAGAAATCTAGTAAACTGATCATTTTCACAGGTACACTGGGAACTTAAAATCCGGCAATGCAGAAATGAACATTTAATTAAACTTTCCCCTTTTAATCAAGTTAAGTATAGAGTTCTGAATTTCTTTGGTTAACCTGAACATAAAGTTCCTCTCCGTGTCAAACTCGGAAACAGCAAAAAGCTGCGCGGTCAGAAAAAAACCCAAAATGTGGTTGGAGACTGTCAGTGGAGTTTTTTTTTTCTTTTTTTTGTACATTACTATTTTTGGGGCAAACATTTTCCCACTAGTGTGGCAGATAGCATTACAAAATGTCTCTGCCAAAAAGAAGAAATGCCAACTTTTGGTGATATACAAGTGATTTTTTTTTCTTTTAGCCCCCGGGGCATTATCAGGTGTGCAGACACTAATTTTGTATTTTGGCTACTTTGATTACATTTTTGATTAATTTTGTTAGACAATCTGCTCTTTGACTATGCAGAGATTAAATTTTAACTACATTTTTCAGTGTTATGTATCATATTGGCTGGTTTTAATGGGTCTTGTTGGATGTTTAATGAAGCTGATATTTGCTCTCTCTGCTCCACACTGAACCTTTAATTTCAGTGGCCATGTGTCCCACATCCTACATAGAACTGAAATTCAAATGCTGAATTAAATATCTCAACATTTAACATGTGCTTGGGGTACTTTTGGTCATTTTAATGTATTGCTTTATTATTTTTGTAAAAAAAAAAAAAAAAAAAAAAGAGTGATGGCCTGGTAAGATACTTCCTGTTTTAAAATTTAATTCTCGATTATCGCCTGCAGATTCCCCATTGAGCCTTTTTCTAATTTCAGATGAATCCTTCATGATGATTCTCTGCATAAATAGATCCACAAGCGTTAACAGCACAGTAACGTCACAGATGGGTCTCCCCAGTATATGCTGTCATACTGCCAAAACACACTCTCTAAAATTCTGGGCAACCTCCAACCTAACCAAGAAACATTTTATATATTATTTTATATATCCCAGGCTGATGGGGCAACTGCAAGAGTGTTATGAGTATCTAATTTGGGGTTAAGGAACAAACTAATCTACACACGATTTTAATTTTGGGAGCTAATAATTCCATATGCTGGGAAAGTGCTGTCATTAAACTACCTTAAAAAATACAGATAAATGTACCCAGACTTGTACCTGGGACTTATTGGCTATGCTGTATATACTGAATCGTTGAGCATATAAAGCACCAGGGGGAACAAGTATCGAATTACCTATGTGCAAGCACTATCAGTGCATCAAAAACTGATACCTTCTGGTGGCACCCGCGGAGCACACAGCAGCTGGGCTGCTGCTTCTGTTCTCTTCACATTACATAACTGCTTCAGGTGCGGTGTAGAAGACCTGGTAGCTTTCGCTTCCTGGCCACTGGTGGCTGCCTCACATTCTCCACATGAAAGCCTACGCTTCACCATCAGGTTAGTGGAGAATGTGGGGAAAAGAATTCTTACACTAACAACAAACACCAATAAACCAGAAGCTCTGGAAGGTAAGTGTATAAAACATTACCATTATCCATCACACGCCTCCCAAAACATAAAGGTGACAAACTCCATTGTATTGTTTTATCTGCAGTCCAAAACCAACATAGATACAAATTACAATATCATGGCCTATTAACCACTTGTGTGGATGTCTCTGGCAATCAACTATTCACTGTGACTCTTTTCTGAAACTTCTCACTATTAATCATGCCGTTGGAGCTCACTTTCTGGCTGACAAAAAACAGACACCGTGCAGGTTTGGAAAGGGGCCTCAAGTCTGCCAAATACAGCCACCTTTACTCTCAGTGCATTTTTGAAATTCTGTTTCAGAGTTATGAAATTGAGGGTTGATAAGCTGCAGTGAGTGAGCTTTTAAACGGACCCCTGTTGAGGCGATGAAACATTTCCTCAAACTGTGCAGATTTTAGGACGACTTTCTCATTCATCTGGAATGAGACGTGAGTGACTGACACACAGCCATGGGGACAAGTAGCTGAAGTAATCAAATCGAGACACGAATGTATGTTTTTAAAATCCAATGCAAATCTCTCTTCCGTGGCTGGCTGTATTACAATTCTTTGTTACGTGACGGGAGGAGAGGCGTCGTGCAGGCTGTTTTTGTCGCGGGTATGCGATGCAGCTATACGTCATTCATTTAGGCTGCTGGCCCCTCAGTGGCCTGCAGAGAGAAGATGGCTCTAATCACCAGCTGCAACACAGGAAAACATCCCGCAACAACCCCCTTCCTCGGCTCGTCCGAGATGCAGGCGCGGCTCCTCGGCACACGCAAACCCGCCTGCGTGCCGCTTCCTCCGCATCGTCGTGAACGCGGCGCAAACGTAAACGCTTTCTGCTCACCGAGGTGACCTAGATGTGATATTTGCAAGCCCGATCGCGAGCGGAATCCCCGTGGTGTGGACCGAACGCCGGGGAAAACAACTCACAGACACTGGCTGCCACCGAGTACAAAAACAGCGCCGTGTTACGCGGGACGACAATAAAAATAAGAAAGAGCCATTATATAGGGAGAAAAGCTCTGGTCTAAATATAGCCGTCGTGTCACCATCTCCCCACGGCCGCGAACACCCCGGATGGGGGATACCCTGCAGCGCGCCGCGGACGACTGGACATATGCTTCAATTCAAAGCAGAAAACGACGGAACATTTCCGTGCAGTGTTAGTTTACAGCATGACTGCAGCTGTCCCAATAAGCAGCAAGCTCACATTCTCTTTTAAAGTATTAGCAACCCCCCCCTCCCCACTGAAACACACTGCCAATCGATTAAAGACCAAACAAATGAGCACAATGTGGTGAATCAATCAACTGTGCAACACTGTGAAAACATTTCTCGACATTGGACAAATCCACCCAGCATTACGCACCACAGAGTGATATCTCGGCGAGTCTTCCTGCAAAGAAACAGAACAAAAAGTACAATTGTAGCCACAATTCTCCAGCAAGTCCTACTGTTACGCTGAGCTCACTAGGAAGTTAGATAGTCTGACAGATTAACGACGTTTTGTAGCTGGAAATGTTAGTGTTCTCTATGAATGAACAAGAATCCCGACGAGACTGCCTCAGATCAGATGGAAATGCAAAACTAGCCAGCTTATTGGTAACGTTAGCTAACGCTAGCTGAGCCGCTAGCTGCGCTAAATCGCCAGCAAGCAAAATAACATGTCAAGAAGGAGAAAAGTGGCCATACTCACGTCACTATCGACTTCGATGTCATCGTTATCGCTCATTCTTCGACAAAATGTTCTTGTTTAAGGGGACGCTGGGCTAAAAAAACAACATGAATCAGTTTAGCACCAGACGGCGCTCTAACGGACAGACTGCTAAATGCTCACGTTCTGTTTGGACAGAGCCGAGGTGTACAGTCTCCACGTGACTATACCGCGCACACACGCACACACGCACGGACACGCACGGCTACAGGGCAGGCATGCGCTGTACACCGGGGGCATATGGGAATTGTAGTTAATTAGTCAGAAAACGTTTCTCTGTGTTGCTATAAAATCTTAAGATATTGAAGGATTTTTAATGCTGATATATTTGAAAATGAAATAACCACCAGTCCCAAGGCTGTGGAAAGATCAGTAAACTTGTATTAAACTAATCGAGCGGCAAGCAACTTTTTTATGAAAACTACAATGCCCAGGGGTCGTTTATATTAGAGCGTCTTTTTGCTTTACAAGCATTATGGGAATTGTAGTTGAAGTCATTTTTGGACGTCAGAAAAGCTAAACAGGGCCATTGCTGAGACACGTGGATTTTAGGAATACACACAAAAAACAGAAACTGACATACACGCCCAGGTTCAGTTATCACAGGCTTCAAATGTGCAACTTGTAAATACAAATGTGTACTAATCAACATATTCGTTCCCTTTTAATAACCCAAATTAAGTACTTTTTAGACCTAGTTACATTTATTTTTGTTTTACCTTTCCTTTATGGTTCATTTATTTTTTGCTCAAGTTCCCTGAGTCTCAGTTCATATAAATGTTACATTTGTAGCAACAGATAATATTTTTTAATTCTTGATTGATTGTTATGTTATTGTCATAACTTAATAATTCTTATGGTTTTTCATTGCAGTCTTTTTATTCTATTAAAGTTATTGAATATCTTAAAACACCATGGCATGCTTGAACAGTAACTCAAGAAATCATTGGAGTCATGGGAAATTATTATTAGACCTGTATTGCTGGTTGTAGCCCTAAAATACAAATATATGGCCGTCCCACTTTCCACAACCCATAGCTTCAAGATTATTTCATATAAATGTAATAGTGAGGAAAATGTGTCTAGTCTAGAGTGGGGGCTGGTCTGAGGACAAATTGTGAATAATCTGCTCTGGTGCTTCCTTTTTCACAAAATTGTAGTGCAGATAAGGAGCTTACCCTGTGGATTATATTGCGCTGCAACAGTGGTGTGCAAAAAAAGAAGCTTGGAGCAGCCTCATCTGTTCCCCCAGCGGGTCAAGAGGCCACCGCAGCTGCAGGCGACACCCTGCCCTCCATTGCTGTCTCTGCAGATACACACCTTTAGACCTGTTGTGACTTTCATCCTGCCATTTTTTCCTCCACTTTTTTCCAGTCTGCATTATCCCCATTTCTATTTTCCCTCTATACCAAGTTCTCCTGCCATTTTGTTACCTAAATCTACCATTTTATAGATTTCCCTCCGCAGCAGAGACACACAGGAATATGGTGCGTAACAGTATAGGCTATGTAAAAGTTGACAGCACAATAAGACTAGCCCTTAATAGTGCATCTGCAGCAGCGAAGCCTCCACGTCTTTGTGGATGACAGCAAGATGGCATCCAGCCGCATTCGTGCAAGCATTTAAACTACCACTGGGTCATGTTACAGAAAATAATATGATTGTGACGCACAGCTCGCAGAAACCAAGATTTCTCTCATCTGCTTTCTTGACACACCCATAATGTTATTCCTCTTGGGTCTGAGCAGAGTTATGAAAGGTTTTAGCACCTTGTCAGCACCATAATATTCAGGTTTCAGGAGCCTCAGTCACTGGTTAGATGTGGCCGGGGCTGGAGGAGGGAAAAGTAGTAAAAATTCAGGTATGTAAAGCACTGGGCTGTAATTACAGTGAGATGGGCTGATCAGTCAAGGCCGAGCCTCCCTCCCCTCCCCCATGTCCTCACAAGGCCGGCCTGTTAAACCATTAAAATGCCCTCCTTTTGTCCCTTTCCAGAATATTACAGACTACACTGGACTACACTTGTTCTTGCCATTGTTGTGAGTGCATGACTTGTGAAAGGGGGACAGGTCTATTGTCAGCCACAGTATCAAATTAAAAAGGTTGGACAAGTTTGCCTCTTCACATGAAGTGCTTTGACTGAGGCTAATGTTGTTTCAAATGCGATGTTAATGTATTTTTAGCTAAATTTGCAGACATCTGAAAACACAAGTACAGCTATGCTAATTTAACTTAAAATTGATTAAAAAATCACATATTTAAAGTCGTGGATCAAGTACAGTCCATGTCCTGAGTTTGCCTTATATGACCAGGGCCGCCCCTAAAGGTGGAAAGGGTCCAGCCTCTATGGGGGGGGGCAATGAGTAATCATGTTTAATCTAATATAAGTCATGACACCTGCATTTTACTTCTAACCAAATTACGTACCATTAACTGTTGAAAAAATATAAATGCACATGTTATTGTTGCTCAAAAAGAACTCCAATCATAAAAAAAAAGTTTTAGAGAATATTAGCTCAATATGTCTATATGTCTTAATATGAATGTAGCAGATTTGGGTAGGGCCCATTTAACAAACCTTTTCAGGGGCACTGACATTACTATGAATGGGCCTGTACTATTAATAATCTATATACTGTTAAGGTCACGTCAAATAAAATGTAAGTTTTAAAAATAGACTTACTTCAAATAATTTCAAATATTGGCACTTTTAATCTCATTTATATTTGAGAAAATGGCCGCTGTACTTTGGGTTTATTGCAACAGTCACTCCAAATAATCCTTGTGCCATTGTTGCAGGATGACAAAACAAGGGATTGTCTGGTAATTACATATTTAACTTCATGACTCATTGTAATTATTCATCAATCAGAATGTTGTCAGTGGAGTATTTCAACTAATAGGTCGGTTTCACAAGAAACGCTGGTGACTCATTTGTAGCTGAGCTACTTTACAATATCTTCTTGCACATGAAAGAATGCCTGGTTGGCATTCCTTTTTTCAAGGTGCTACCACTATCATAGTTTCTAGTGTAATCTTCTCTCGCAGTCTCATCAACAAGAGCAGATTAGACCAGCAAATGAAATTTACCAAGAATCTTGGCATGAGCTTTAAAGTGACTGTGAGTTGTGCAACATTTCTGATCACGTACACAGTTTGTACTTGGCAAACGCTGATCTGCTGGCCGTCAGAGCGCTGTCACCAACAAGCCTGTTGTCGAAGTTCATTTAGCAGTACAGCAACACAACAGATTTTCAATGACGAGATTGTGTATTTGTGTTTTTAGAACAATTTTCAGCTCACAGAATCAAGGCATCCTTAAATAAATACAGAAGTAACCCTTAAAAATTAGCATGTATATGACAAACAAACATTGAATGTGGTACAATCCACGAGTTAGAAAGTGAAAACTTTGATCAAAAGGGGGCAGAGAAGAACACCTACGTCAAGGGCTTTAGTGCTCTGATGTGAAACGTACTGAAATGTTATAGGCCCGAGGGGTTACCAGTAGGTCTTAACATTTTGAAGTTTGCTTTATCTTCAACTTTAGAGATCAAGTTAATTGCCACACATAAAGACAAGCACATTATTTTTGCCACATGATGGAAATTCAGATGTTCTTCTTTTCCTCTCTGTGCTGTCATTGTGGTCACCAGTCAAACAGAAAGTGAGAGCCGTCAGGTGTTCAAGTGTTCATAGGATCTTTTTCTCACTGTGTGTCTCAGTGTCTCACTCCGTTCTTAAAGCCACAGACTCACCTGAGAGGAGATTTCTTGTATTATTAGAACACATAGGACTCAAAAACACAGGGGACATTTTGCACAGAGGTCCAGGCCTTTTCTACAGAGCAAAGTTTTTCCAATTTGTGTCATATTAATGCCAACCAGTTCTGCCAAAACTAACACAAACCAGATATGTTTGTCACAAAGTAAGTTTTATACTGCGGTGTAACACGAGTCCCCGGTCCAGTTGAAAGTTTTTTCCACTTGTTCCTCCAGTTAAATATTTCAACGTCAGGAGATAAGGCAACCTTCACTCTTCTTTTTTTTAGTTAAGAGTAGATTTTGTCTGTGCTTATTGGAAATCAGATTTCAAGAGGCAGGCTGCAGCTTTTCTTGAGACAACAAAATAAATTTTACTAATAGGGCTGCCAGACTTGCAATGTAAGCCGCTACACCAAGGAAGTAAATAATACATTCATATCGATACTGAAACTATATTGTTAGGCATGACTCTTGGTACTTTGACAAAATATAAACACAATGAGATTTTTGATTTAACTGAATTATCAATAAAATGGATTTAATGATTGATGACCCTGATCAATCAAGAAAATTGCATCATTTTACTATAACGCAGCCTTTAAAACCAGGAAAAGTCAACACTTATGCCTTATCACTGGCCACAGACTGTTTTATGTCTTGTGGTTTGTGTCTCTTTGTGTTGCCATGCAGTTTCCTCGTTTGGCTTATCTTGCATCGATGTAAAAGGGAAGATAATCAGCTGGGTTCTCGATCTCTCTCTTTCTCACTCTGTTGCAACTCTCTGCAGCGGTTGGATTGGAGACCAACTGCGTGACTCCTGTCCTTTACTTGTGTTTGGTCCTTTCTTTCTGATGGGCCAGGTTGTTGTTTTTTGGCAGTTTTGTTTTCTGAATCAGGTTTAGTTTATATTTTTTGGAGATGCAATGCCCAGCCCATTGTGCCCTTTATTAGAGGCTGTAACGTGATATCCACACTGTCAGACCATAGATGTCTCCTCTCACAATAACAATATGTATTGTATATATCCAGAACAAATCTTATTCCATTTCCTTTAAAAGATTCTAAATAAAAATTCAGAAATAAGAAATACATTTATTCACATGACAAAATAATATATTATGTAATGTCCCCTTGATTTGTCTTTTCCAGGTCAGGTTTTAAAGAGGATGGTCTCTAATTGAGAAGTTCAAAAGCTGTCACCAATATATCAGAACTATAGATAATTCCTGAATGTACACGATACATACATATGCTATTGTAGAGCTGAAAAAATATCTAAATATGAAAAACTGGCAGCAACATTAACAGTCTAAAAGCAAAGTAAAGGTAGAAGTTGACTCAATCAAACCTGCTCTCAGCATTAGACAAATATGCAGCCACACAGAACACAGGATTTGGGATGATCGGGACGAAAGGGTTATTCTCTTGTGAGTCTGTCACGTGTCTTCTGCAGTGTCTCAACTCCGACAGGTGATGGCAGTTATCACCCTCTCTTCTGCTGTCCGCACCTCAGAAGTTGTCTCCCATAAGAACCTAAAGGCGCAGTCTGTAGAGTTTTCGGCTCTCTGCTGCAGGGACTATGAGCATGATTTGTGACATCAAAAACAGTTCAGAAATCAATCCTGGTCCAATGTTCAGCGTACACAGGTGTCATGTGGAAACTTGAAACCTCCAGCGCACAAATACAGAAAATGTAGCGAAGTAGGACACATGGAAAAGGTGGCATTTTATGGATTTTTAACATCATAATTGTTATTTTACGGTATTTCATGTATGTATCTGGGGGATCTTTAAATGAGATCTGATACGCTCCCCTGTGTCAGAAGTCAACTGCACACTAGATGGCACCTTTTTACAACAGGCAGCTTTTATGTGTCACTTGTCACTGACAAAAAAAAAAAAATCAGCAGCACAAGAAGTGGATTTTCTTTCAGAGAGAAGAAGAGACAACAGGTAACACAATGTTTGAAATGTAGCTGCACACAAACCTGACATATCTGCACTTCCAGCTGGTGTTTGTATCTCAGGGATCCTCTCAGTATATTTTCTTCAATTTTGTACAAGCTGGCCTTAGGAAAAAAGGTGTGTAATTCTCAGCCAACGGTCAAGAAGTGAGCGTGTGGTTTGTAAATCTCTGCTGAGTTTTCTTTCCCATGTGTGTCTTTTGTTACAAGTGCAGAGGAGATATGAAAGATCCTGCAAAGGTAATTCATCTAGATGTGAGCAAGCCTGTAGGGAGGATGTGGTTGTCAGCTATGGAGATGGAGCTGGTTCACTTGGTATCAAAAGGAGAGTGGGCTGTGTGTCAGCACATTTTAGTAACTCTCTGTAGATATCTACACCATCAGTGAAAGATTTCAGAACATGCTGTATGTAATGTTTCTGGTATTGTAAATATCAAAGAGGAACAGATGTGACTAGCCATGGATCGTGACTTTAACCTGATGGCAACTACTTGTCTCTTCATGATGGCTTTGCTTAAATTTTAAATGATTGCATTACTGGTAGCATTATTCTTTTTCTTTACCTTACTACTGTACTTTTTTTTAATTTCTCTGTCTTGCATTCCTCGGTGTCCTAATATCTCTCCATATGCAGCTCTCAGATGATTATATAACTTTTATGTAATGTACATAAAACTTATGTAATGATCACATAACATTTATGTGCAAAATGTGCAAAATGTAATCATCATACTATGTCAGTGTATAGGCATTGTATGATATTATTCCAGTAGAAAAACATGAATTAGTAAAATAAAGCCCATTCTGAGTGTTTACTGTTTTGCTTATGAATGCGTAAGACATGGCCACGTAGGCGGCATTTACATCAGCCTCTTATTTATGCTGAAAATAGACCGACAGTACTTGCATTCAACCTTAATACAAACTGTACACTCACAGTAGATATTAGATCAGAGGTTCTCAGGACCATATAACTCTGTACTCTGAACTGGGTGAAAGTGCTAGTCATATTTGCAACAATGTGCATGTTCAGAAAACACACACACACACACACACACACACATACACACAGAGCAATGATCAGATAAGAAAACACTGAGAAACCAGTCCCACTGATGTTTTATGAATGATTGGAAATAGTTGAAGAACAACATATCCAGAGAATGTTCATGCTCATGTTTCATGTTTTCTGGATAGCTGTGATCTTTGGGCCCTGAGATGGAACTTCAGTAAATACAGATGCAGTTGTGTAGTACACCTCACTGTATGGGCTAGGGAACACTTCCGAGCCAGAGCTCATTTAAAATGGACTGAGGCAAAATGGAAAACTGTCCTGTGATCTGAAGGGTCAAAATTTAAAATTCATTTCATAAAGCATGTGCACAAAGTCCTCCAGGTTAAAGAGGAGAGGGACAGTCCACCTTGCTGTCGGCACACAGTTCAAAAACAGTCACTGCGATGGTGTGTGGGTGTGTTAGGGCACATGGTATTAATGCTGAATGATAGATAAAGGTTTTGGAACCACATATGCTGCCAAGAAGGTGATGTCTTTTACACGAAAGCCTTGTTTATTTCAGTGAGACAATGCAAAACCACGTTCTACACTTACAACAACGTGTCTAGTACATAACAGAGTCCAGGTGCTAAACTGGCCTGTCCGCAGTGCAGATTTGAAAAAACTGACCGCATCTGTTTGGTTAGCATGCTCATTCCTGTGGCTACCTCTAGAATAAAATAAAATAAATAGACATTTTGGGGATTACTTCTGCCCATTATAGTTTGATAATGTACAGTTAGGTCCAGATGTATTTGGACAATGACCCAGTTTTCATCATTTTGCCTCTATACACCTCCACAATGGATTTGAAATAAAACAATAAGGATGTGATTGAAGTGCAGACTTTTAGCTTTGATTCATGGGGTTTCACAAAAATATTGCATTTACTGTTTAGGAATTAAAGCTATTTTATGCAGAGTACCTCTATATTCAGGAGCTCTGAAGTATATGGACAAACATAATTGTAAATATAACCATAATTCTTATAACTTGGATGAAAACCCTTCGCAGATCAATGACGACAATAAGTCTGGAGCCCATGGACATCACCAAATTCTGACCTCCCTCTCTGGAGAATGTTTGCCAGGCCTCCACTGCAGCCACCCTCAGTTCCTGCTTGTTTGTTGCAATTTCTGCCTTCAATTTTGTCTTTGGTTACTGACAAGTTGCCCTATTAGGTTAAGATCAGTTAACTGACTTGGCCATTGATGAAACTTACATTTGTTTGCATTCAACAGTCTTGAATTGCTTTCGCATTATATTTAGGGTCATTATCGATGTGCGCTGTGAAGCGCCACCCTATCAGTTTTGTTGCATTTGGCTGAATGTGAGCAGAGAGTGTAGTCCTATACACCCCAGAATTCATCTTGCTACTTCTGCCAGCAGTTACATCATCAATAAACACCAGTGGCAGCCATACATGCTCAGGCCATAACAGTCTCTCCACCATGTTTGACATGTGATAACGGATGCGTTGAATCATGAGCCTTTCCTTTCCTTCAACATACTTTTTTCTTCCCATCAGTATGAGACAAGTTTTTCTTGGATTCATCTGTCCAAAGAATCTGATTCCAAAATTTGGGAGTTTTTTTTTTTAGATGTTTTCTGGCAAAGCGGGGCTTCCTGTTCTTGAATATTACCAGCTGTTTAAACCGTGTTGTAAACCCTCTGTATTTACATTCATGAAGGCATCTTCTTATTGTAGACTTTGTCAATGATACAACGACCTTCTCCAGAGTATTCTTGACTTATCTCCATGTTGTGAAATGGTTTTTCTTCCCCATGAAAAGGATTCTGTGATCATTCTCTTTAGACGTCTTCCTTGGTCTTCCAGGCCTTTTAATGTTCTTGAGCTCACCAGTGCGTTCTTTCTTTTAAGAATTTACCAAATTATTGATTTGGCCACTCTTAGACTTTTTGCATTCAATCTGGTAGTTTTGTTTTATTTTTCAGCCTTAATGAAGGCCTCCTTCGCTTGCATTGATTTCTCCTTGCACTTCATATTGATAGATCCAGTCAAAGAGCTGCCAAATGCCAATTAGACACCTAAAATCAACTTCAGACCTTTTATCTGTTCATTTGTCTTGAGGTAACAAGACAACGGATGCACCTGGCCATGAAACTACTCATCAGTCTGTGGTTCAAATACTTCTGAGCCCCTGAAAATGGAGGTACACCGCATAAAATGGCTGTTATTCCGGTTATACAAAATATTTTTGTGAAACCTCTCAAATTAAAGCTGAAAGTCTACACTTCAGTCACATATTGTTTTAATTCAAATCCACTGTGGTGGTTTACAGATGCAAAATTATAAATACTGTGTCATTGTCCAAATACTTTTGGACTTAAAAGTTTGAGGGGTTTTTTTTTCTCTTTTTTTAACATTTAAAATTAAATATTTGCTGAATCTTAGGAATTCTCTATTTAAAGAAACACATTATGATATTTAAACGTTGAATAATTCCTTGCTCCCCTTTGCTTTGCTGTACTTTGTGTTCATGTTTGCTTCTGTTTTGTGCGTTCGGCACGTGCAGCTCCGGCATGAAACACACCACGGACTACTACTCTGATCCAGGTTTGTGGCAGAATGACAGTTCCTCATTCAATACCACCTCTGTCTCTGGGCCCATCATGTCAGCAGCCCTTAACAAAACTATCAACATAGTTTTGATGGTGGCTTTAACCATCACCATGGTTTCCCTGGGGTGCACCATGGAGCCGTCCAAGATCAAGGTGACTTCTAGGTGACATCCATCTGTTGACAACACATTGTATGTATGTATCAGTTTTTTGCTATCATATTAAGAATCCTGTCCTCCCTCCCAGCGTCACATAATGAAACCTAAAGGTGTGGCAATCGCAGCACTGTGCCAGTACGGTGTCATGCCTCTGACAGCTTTTTGCTTAGCCAAGGTTAGTAAAACCTTAAAGGTCCCATGTTTTACACATATTGTTCATTGTTTGCCAGTCTGGACTGAGTCTTGTTAATTTGACCAACGGTCGTTCATGAAGGAAAGATGACAAACATACATAAAAATCCTGCTTCTTATCACTTTCTGTGTTGTTAATTCAATACATTTTGGACTGTTGATCAAACAAAAAATTAAATTTCAAAATGTCAGGAAGTCGAGACAGAATTTATTTTGACAGTTTAAGCAATTGGATGATTTTTTTTTTCTAACAAGTGAGGAGAGTGCGCTGAAAAGATGGGAGGAGTACTTTGAGGACCTAGTGAATGAAGAAAATGAGAGGGAAAGAAGGGTGGAGGAGGTGAAAACTGTGGGACAGGAAGTTGGAATGATTAGTAAAGATGAGGTGAAAAAAGCTTTGACGAAGGTGAAGAATGGAAAGGCAGTTGGTCCTGATATCATACCGGTAGAGGTATGGAAGTGTATAGGAGAGAGGGCAGTGGAGTTTTTGATGAAGCATTTCAACATGATCTTGGACAGTGAGAAAACGCCTGAGGAACGGAGGAAAAGTGTACCACTGCCGATCTTTAAGAAAAAGGGTGATGTGCAGAGTTGTAGCATCTACAGAGGGATAAAGTTAATGAGCCACACAATGAAGATTTGGAAAAGAGTAGAGGAAGCCAGGCTAAGAGAAGAAGTGATGATGTGAGCAGCAGTATGCTTTCATGCCAAGAAAGAACACTTAAGTGATGATTTGTGAGCAGCAGTATGGTTTCATGCCAAGAAAGAGCACTACAGACACCATGTTTGTTTTGAGAATGCTGATGGAAAAGTATAGAGAAGGTCAGAAAGAGCTGCATCGTGTCTTTGTGGATCTAGAGAAAGTCTTTGACAGAGTGCTGAGGGAGGAACTGTGGTTCTGTACGATGGAGTCTGGAGTGGCAGAGAAGTATGTCAGACTGGTTAAGGATATGTATGACAGCAGTATGACAGTGGTGAGGTGCACTGTAGGAGTGATGGATGGCTTCTAGGTGGAGGTGGGACTGCATCAAGGATCGGCCCTGAGCCCCTTCTTGTTTGCTATGGTGATGGACAGACTGACACATGAGGTCAGGCAGGAATCTGTGGATGATGATGTTTGCAGATGACATTGTGGTCTGTAGCGAGAGCAGCGAGCAGGCGGAACAAAACCTGGAGAGGCGGAAATATGCGCTGGAAAGAAGAGGAATTAAATCGGTCGTAGCAAGACAGAATATATGTGAGTGAATGAAATGAAGGCAAGTGGAACAGTGAGGTTACAGGGAGTAGAGGTGGAAAAGGTCCATGAGTTTAAGTACTTAAGTTCAATTGTTCAGAGCAACAGGTAGTGTGGTAAGGAGGTGAAGAAGTGAGTACAGGGAGGGTGGAGTGGGTGGAGAAAAGTGTCAGCAATGATCTGTAACAAAAGAGTAGCAGTAAAAATGAAAGGAAAGGTTTACAAGAGGCTAGTGAGACCATCAATGTTGTTTGGTTTGGAGACAGTGGCACTGAACAAAAGACAGGAGGCAGAGCTGGAGGAGGCAGAGTTAAGAGGACAGGATTAGAAACAAGCACATCAAAGGGACAGCACAAGTCAGAAGCTTTGGAGACAAAGTTAGAGAGGCCAGATTGAGATGGTTTGGACATGTGCAGAGGAGGGATGGTGAATATATTGGTAGGAGGATGCTTAAGATGGAGCTACCAGGCAAAGAGGAAGAACAAAGAGGAGTTTCATGGATGTGGAAAGAGAGGACATGCAGAGAGTTGGTGTGACAGAAGAAGATGCAGAGGACAGGGAGAGATGGAGGAGGATGATTCGCTGTGGCGACTCCTAGAAAAGTTGGTAAAGCTGAAAGAGGAAGAAGAAGAAGAAGAAGGATGATTTTTTTTTTTTTCTAAATGAATATTTTAATCAGTTAAGTTAAATATTGTTATCAAAGTTTGGACAAAAATGTAGACGCAGGAAATGCTGAGAGCGCATTGTGAAAACACACATAATTGATCTGATAAACACTGAGAAGAGCGAACAGGCTTACAGTAATGTGCAAAACTCTATGGCCACGAGTAGATTTGTTGTTTTGGAAATGTTGTAATAAACATATATATTTATCTCTGTACACCAGGTTTATTCAAGAAATGTTAAAAGCTTCTTATTGATGGTTTGAGCTACATTTGGTTGTTTTTATATTGAGCATTACATGCACATTTTGCACAAGTTTTACTCATCTCGACGCTCGCTAATATGTATGACCAACTTTCAGTCTCATCATTCCATTCATAATGTCAAAGATGAGTTTGACTGATATAAAATCATAATTTTGCATCAGCAAGGCCAGTCTCAAAGAGAAATCATCAAAAAAAAAACTAGATAATTCAGGAATTTGAAGAATCTGAAGAGGTTAAGAACAAAAAAACGAGTCGGGGGTCAGGAAAACTTTCAAATCTGATGAGAAGTTTCTCAGAAGTTCCAGTGAGGGCCTGGTCCAACATCTAACAGCTTCTTCAGGGTGTTTAGGGTGTTCTTCTACAGTCAAGGAAAAAATCTGCAAGGTCATTAAATGTTTGCTAAAACAAAAAGCTGTGACATAGTGATACATATTGATGAAATTTTTAGATGGAACCTTAAGGTTCAGAATATTTTGCTTGTGATGGGACAATAGTCCAACCCGTCCCTTTTATTTTTGTTTCTTATAGCTCCATAAATCGAGCACAAAAGGTAGTAAAATAATAATAATGATATAGCAAAACAGCAAAAGCCTTTTAGAAATCAAAATATTTTTTACTTACTTACTTATCATTAGAACTAAATGATTTACAGAATGATTATGTTACTAAGTTATCTATTATTCCATTGTTTGTTTACATGTTTTGTTTTATAAGCCACACCAAACCCTCTCTTGTATTTTCTTTACTTGAATGAGGGGAGTTGCCATTTATCAGTACTGATGTGACATTAAACAATAAAATGTTCATGTAGTGTTAGTAAAACTGACACACTAATTCTTTACAAATAAAGCAGCAGCTGGACCATGTGGATGTTTTGCTTGTCAGTTCATCTGGTAGTCATTTCAGTGCTTATTAAATGGAACAGAAAGAGACAAAGTACACAACTGACAAAGATAAGGATGAATTTGAAATTTACATCAAAGGTTTCTATAGATGTGGCAACTCTATCATTATGAATCCATTTGCCCTCCAAAATCCTGTTTCCATATATTCTACTTCAATAATGGCCATCTGATTAGCACTGGTGACACTAGAAACACAGTGTATGAATGTGTTCTGTTGTCTCGCTGCAGGCGTTTAGGCTGTCTGATATCAGAGCTGTGGTGGTTCTGATCTGCGGCTGCTGTCCTGGGGGAAGCCTGTCCAACATCCTGGCCCTGGCTCTGCAGGGAGACATGAACCTCAGGTACACACACACACACACCAACTAAACCTACACTGTAAACCCCATCATAAACCGAGGCAGAGTGAGAATCTCCACAGACATCATAAACCGAGGTGATAAAGATTCAAATGAGCACCGGTACTAAACAAGCTGGAGGCCCCCAAAGCCTTTTAATGGTCCGTTTGCTTGTCACAAAAGCGCAATTCTGTGCGGTTAGATGGCTGCAGAACAAGTCCCATTTTGTAAAATCAGAACAATCAAGAATTAATCACCAGAATTAATATCAGCAACTTTATGATGTGCTAAAAAAATCTTTGCTTATTTTCAATTTTGATGTTGTGGTAGTGTTGCAGTTTAAGTCCAACAAGTTTTAGGCAAAAAACAATTAGTTAGGGTTAAGAAAAGATCATTTTGCGTAAAGACAAACTTAGTTTTGATGCCACAAAAATGGCTGGTTATGTTATTTTAAAATATGCGCCCCAAATGGTCGCATGGTTTGTTGTTCGGCCGTCTAGATGTGGGCACCCTGATGCCCACATGTTTGAAAAAAAAAAAAAAAAAACACCCCAAAAGTGGCCTTTAGGTCGCCTCTGTTACAAAAAGACAACATGATAAATCGCCACACAGGGCGCTCTCCATTGGACAAGTGATGAACAGGGTGTCCTTCCAGCGGGGAAAACTTAAGTGTCCTTTTAGAGGACAAAGCTATAGAAAAAAAATGCAGTGAGCAAGTGGGCTTTCATGAAAGAAAATGTGATGGTCTCATTGAGAATGCAGTAAAACTTACAAAATGAGTTGGCGTCCATGTGCCTCTAAATGGTTCAAAAGTTTCATATCAGTTTTTATTACAGAGACAAAGCAGCTAAGAGTATCTCCCCTGTCTGTTATTCCAGCATTTGGTGGTCAAACCTTTCCTGTCAATATTACATCTGAATGATGGACATCATCAGTCTGATCCCTCTGCCACTGCTCCATTAACATTTAGGTTTAGGTACTTTACTCACCACCAACTGCACATTTTCACATTCCCACAACTGTTCAAGTCCGACACTGTCCCATCTGCGCCCCCCGCAGACTGCAGTGTCCATTGCAACTCCTGCATGCTGTCAAGTTTCGCTTCTGAATGCTTAGCAGTGGCCACAGGGTCACCATAAAAACTATATGAATACATAAAAATGAATGGAGTGGCTGTCCAAAGGTCATTCTTGGTCTTGAAAAGCAAAGGAAAATCTTACGACACACTCTGTAGAGCCCTTATGCCCTCTGCGTTTATATAGAACTGTAGATACGTGTTTCTCGTCCACGTTGCTATAAAATCTGAGGTTAACCTTTTACAGCCGTTTATGATTTTGCAGCTGTGTGTTTTCCGGTTTTCCCTATTCACCAAATAAAGAATTCCATTTTGTGGATGTTATTGCCTTAAGGTTTGTCCTCTCGGCCCCCATGTTGACACGAAGTCTGATCATGTCAACAAAACATTTCTGGTGCTGTTTCTTTAAACAGCCTCAGCACATTTCTTCTGACAGTATCCCAGCATCCTAGTTTCTTCCAGGCATCACCTGTGTTTCCCCTCAGCATTGTGATGACTTGCTGCTCCACCGTACTGGCTCTGGGCATGATGCCTCTGCTGCTCTACCTCTACTGCCAGGGCTTCCCTAACCTGCACGGCTTCGTGCCCTTTGTCGACATCATCATCTCGCTGGCCATGATCCTCATCCCCTGCGGTGCCGGCATCATATTCAACTACTACAGGCCGCAGTACGCCCAGATCTTCAAGAAGGTTAGTGCAGAACATCATAAGTTAAGATTAATGCTGGTTAATGGTTTATAGAAGGTTCCAGTTTATCATCTATCATTGTAGTTTTAATCATTTAGATTTTAGAGAGGTAGTAAAAGAAAAGAAGCCAGTTCAAATCATCAAATTTGTGTAAAACTAAGCATCTTTTCGGAAAATAGTATTTGAAAAGAAGCAAAAAGTGCAAGAAGTGTTCCCAGTGCCCAGGGGAAAAAGCTAATGGAAAAGCTGGTGAGTCGACAGTATAATTTGTTTCATCCTGCTGGTCTCAGATAAGCCTCAGCGTCTTGACGATTACCATTGTGGTGATCGGGATCATTTCCATCGTTGGAATTGGAGGCTCCATCCTGACAGTGCTAGCTCCTCCCCTCATGGTGACGGGTGCGCTCATGCCCTTCACAGGCTACACCTTTGGATACATCATCTCAACGCTTTTCAGACTCACCCATCCGTAAGTCAGGCAGAGAGCCTTTCCATTGACACGAAAGGCTCAGAGTGTCTTTAACTCACGATTATGTGCCCATCAGGGAACGAAGGACCGTTGCCATGGAAACGGGCTGTCAGAATGTCCAGTTGTGCTCCACCATCCTGAAGGTGGCCTTCCCCCCTGAAATGATAGGCCCCCTGTTTCTGTTCCCGCTGACCTTCGGGGCGCTCCAGCTGATCGAGGCGTTGGTGCTCATTGTGCTGTTCAGGTGTCACCAGAGGTTCGCGCTCAAACACAAAGGTGAGCGTGACGCCAGCTTTTAAAAAGGTTAATGTGCAGGAATCCAAACCAAATTAGACATTAGATCAGACATTAGATTAGGTCAGCTGTTGTTGAATGTACCTACAGCTCTTCTACTCAAGTAGGGCGATGCCATGTTAAAAAACTGGAAAAAGTTAAAGTCACCCATACAAATACTACTTCTGTAAATGTCCCCAAGTATCTATTATTAAGGGCAGTTCTGACAATAAAAGCAATAATTTGGCAATGACATACTGAAAAATCAGAAGTACAGGTTAAAGTAAAATATGTATCATCCTGATCTATTATCCGATCCAGTATTTGTCTAAGAAAATCCAGAATCCGTTTTTTTTTTTCAGACTGCCAGTGAAAAAAAAAAGAATTTAAAGAAGTTAAATTTAGTCATTAAACGGTCTGTAAATCAAGTTTTGAGTATCTATAGAAAATTTTTCACCAAAAGATGGTGATAGAGGACAAATCGGCCAATGACAAAAGTCATCAGGACAAAATTTCATAACATTTCAGTAGTTGTGGCTGTCCTTAGAAATCACTGCCTGACTATGTAAATCAGGCATGTTGTCACACTTGACTTCAGAGTCCAGCATCTTACTACAGCTGCTGAAATTCATGGTGCGTTAAAATTGCATTTTTTTTTTTTAATAAAAAGGGTGAAATTGATGATTCCAGAAGCCTAATTTCATCAATTTTCTTTCAGAGACATATGAGCCAGCAAACACTGTAAAAAAGCTGGGGGAGCCCTCTGAGGAGACGATATGATGGATGGATCTCAGCCTTATTAATCAATGTAAACCCTCTCCGAATCTCAAGGCTGCAAAGTTTATTATGGAACCTCATGCACTGCCTGAAAAATATGCAACAGTTTTGTCTGTTGTACAGCCATTTTGTGTATCCTCATGTATTTGCTTTTAGGCCAAATCATCATGTGACAGTTCAGAAATGTTTCACAATTAAAAACTGGAGAAGATTTAGTTAAACCTGTTTTATTGTCTTTCATCTTCCTACATCATACAAACGTCCATCATGTTTTTCCACTGAAAATAAAATACTCGTGTACAAAAATGTTTCCAAACTTGTTTCATTTGAACCCCCACGCTGGTCACAGAACCAATAAGTACTCCTTGAATCACATTAATCACTCAGTGAACAACAAAAGTCTCCAACGCAGTACACAAACCATACACACTGAGGAAATGCCACAGTAAACTGTTTTGTAGGCAACGCGATTTTAAATTCATGAAATAAAGGAGTTGCCCTTATCCCGAAAGGAGTTTCACATCCCCCAACAAAAGTTTAACAGTCAGCAAGAAAGTCTCGGAAAGTGCAACAACTGTACACGGTTCTCCACACTGCTGCCGGTAACCATGGTGGCCTGGACATGAGCTTTACGAACAAATGTTTTCAATAATAATGTTTTGTCAAACAAAAGCACATGCACGCATTCAACGTAATAGATAGCACATACACTATCTGCAGTAGCTACTGAAAATACAGGGTTAAAGGCTTGGAAAGTATGACTAACGCATAATATCAAATGTGGTTTTCAATTTTTTCCCCAGTGACAAGTTGGATTTCCTTTTATTCGAATTGAGGGTCTGTGGACAGGGTGTTTTTGTGGTTTGGGGCTTAATAAATAAAATCAATTTGATAAAAAAACAAAACAAAAACCAAAAAAAACAAAAAACCACAGATACTGCACAAAATAAAGACAGACTCATCAGAGGCGTCCTCATACAGCCGAGTCATGATTATTAACTTCACCACCCTTAAACTGAGAACCAGACCTGCAGTCAAACTGGGTGAAGAAGGAAGTGAGTCATCACCGGGTGTAAACAAATATCTGGGTCCAAAAAAATAAAAAAAATAAAAAGCCTAATGTGAAAATAAAATTCAATAAATTCAGGTATCGTTGTTCCTGTCAGTGCATCTATCAAAAACTGATTTTTCAACTATCTAGCCAGACAGGAAAACAATCACGCTATGAACAAAGAAAACTCAGACAGGTTTGTGGGAGCTCCAGTGTGCCAACTTATCCAAGCTGACTCTAACTGAGTTGGTCCTCTTGATGATGAACTTGAACTCAGCTTTTAGTGCCGGTTTTCAGTAGGGGGAGAGCGGGAGCGGGAGCGGGAGCGGGAACGGGAGCGGGAGCGGGAGCGGGAGCGGGAGCGGGAGGCAACTGAGAACCAGACCTGCAGTCAAACTGGGTGAAGAAGGAAGTGAGTCATCACCGGGTGTAAACAAATATCTGGGTCCAAAAAAATAAAAAAAATAAAAAGCCTAATGTGAAAATAAAATTCAATAAATTCAGGTATCGTTGTTCCTGTCAGTGCATCTATCAAAAACTGATTTTTCAACTATCTAGCCAGACAGGAAAACAATCACGCTATGAACAAAGAAAACTCAGACAGGTTTGTGGGAGCTCCAGTGTGCCAACTTATCCAAGCTGACTCTAACTGAGTTGGTCCTCTTGATGATGAACTTGAACTCAGCTTTTAGTGCCGGTTTTCAGTAGGGGGAGAGCGGGAGTGGGAGCGGGAGCGGGAACGGGAGCGGGAGCGGGAGCGAGAGCGGGAGCGGGAGCGGGAGCGGGAGCGGGAGCGAGATTGAGAGGAGCTCTCAGACCGGGAACGACTTCTTGACCTAAGAAAGAGAGAAAAGATTCAACTCAACATCACTCATTTCTCTCAGGATGTCTGGTGCTCATGTGAGTTTCCCCTCCCAGAATCAATTAATTTCATCTCTAATCCTTGAAATACAGGCTACACTGCGAATGTCTTTCCTTGTGATTTAACTGTGAACATTGCAGTAAAAGAACATGTACACTCAGCCAACACGTCCTGTATAAATACATTGATTTGTGCATACTGGATCAAGTCATCCAGGATAGTAGCACGTGCTTATCGGGTATCAAGATCAATGTTCTGTGAGTAGCCAGTTACAGGTAAAAAGTACTGTGTCAGCCACAGTGGGCTGACTCTTTAATGTGTATTGATGTTAGACTGAATGGAAGTTTCAGCAGACAACTCACCTCTTCTTTGCTGCCTCAATGAGTTTGATTTTCCTGCCATTCATTTCCTTTCCAGACAATTTCTCAAGGGCGTTTTTCAGATCACTGTAAGAGGCAAACTCAACAACCCTAGACGAAAAAATACCAGACAATTTCTTAGATACTCTTTTCGGTATAAAGTGAATTGTGTTCCAAACTGACGAGAGTACGTTTACAAGCACACCAATCTTTCACTATTATTCTGGACATTTAGAATTTGATACAGCATATTCTGTTTGGATATTCCTAGGGAATTACGACCTAGATGAATGATTGCATATGAAGCATTTTCCGATTAAGACATGTGGGGTATGTTCATTTTAGGAATGTTTGGGCGGACAGTGCACTTGAACTATGGCCCTCAGTTGGGGTACTTACACTAGTTTGCATCACTTTGCCTCCTAACTAACTGTCAGATGGTCGGCTTTGTGCACTAAGAGTTGTAAAGCAAATATTCCACTAAACTTGCAGAAGAGTGACAATGATACATCACAGGATAAAAATTACTGCAGTTTGTAAAGAAACACTTAAAGGAAAGGACCCATTTCCAAATTTTTTAGGCTCTAAAATGTTTACAAATTGCCACTGTTTTGTAAAATTACTCGAGTATGGAGTTCAACAAGGCTGTATAATGCAACAGTACAGGGCGTCAAAATGTTGGAAATATGTATTCAGTAACAACGATCAAAATGTTATTGATTATTTAGCACCTTAGCACAGCATTGAATCAACACTTTGGAATAAATATACAAAATTTTGTTTGTCTTTCAGTAAACTGTCCTCTTCAGCAGCGACATTAGAAAAAAAAAAACAAAAAAAAAACCCACAATTTGATCTTTACAATTAGGATAAAAACATGTTTTTCCACTAAGTGGATTCCCATAAGCTTGTTTTATGCACATTTTCAATTTGCGCATTAAAAAAAAAAAAAAATTCAGTTAACCTAAAGGCCAACACGAATGTGTGCAAAGGAAACAGATTAAGCAATTAAAGGATGATGTTAATAGATCACGTGACTGAAACATCACCCACCACACTGCAGGAGATGAAAAGCACATATCTGCAGTTCACGATATGCAGTCGTTCTGATAAACACTGTGCTACTTCTGGAACATTTTCCTTTCCTCTTCCTCTCTGTTTAGTTAGATGAGCTCTTTAACTGTGTCATGAGGCTGCGAAAATTGCCACCTGCTGACTATTCTTTTTGAGACCCTTAATATTGGCATAACGTTAGGGAATGGAAACAAACATAAATGTGCATTTTCTTGTTTGGATAAAAAAATTTGGGTAAAATTTGCAGTACATTACACCAAGAGACTGTGGGTATCCAATCCATGTTACCAGACACTTGCAAGAACATTTTGAGCGTAGTTAGTGGCAAAAAGAACAAAACAATTTGGCCTGTGCTGTTATATTGTACATTCTTGTCAGGCTAAACGCTCCGAGTGACCAACCTCAATACTGGAATACTTTTGGAAAAAAAAGATTTTGTACAATTTAAGAATCTACAAGACCAGGAAATAGAGCTGACATTGAAAATACCAGAGTACTTAAAATAGGACATATATGATGATTTTGAATAGGAATATTAAGTTTCATCAACATGTAAACAGCTTCGTCCGAATACTGACTTTCACAATGAGGACAAAAACCAGAACCCTGTGTGCGTGTAAACGTAGTGAATGTGACGGCCAGTTAACACGCTATCAGAGAGAATTGTCTCACCCTTCGTTGACCTTCGGGCGATGCGCGTCTGCAAATGTCACCTCTCCTGCTTGTCTCATGAAATCCTTCAGGTCCTACACATGTACACATCAATCAGTTCAGGCCACAAGTACAGGCTGAGAAATCAAACAGGACTGATTTACCCAAAAAGAGATGTGGTTAGATTCTGTGAAAGGACTACACAGGCTACAGCTGATAAGGAGGATGGCTCCAAGAACCTCAGACACTGTTTAATCAGCCGAAAAAAAAGACAGGTTTACAAAAGATAAAAAATGTTAATATAAGAAAAGCAAAAATAAAAACATGTGTGTGCCAACTTAGAGATCAATCAATTTTGCAAGGTGCTTGTAGTGGACAGGCACCAGATTTGAGGTTCTTGGACCCACTACTCATTACAACTACTGAGACATGAACACCATCTGCATAAACTGAACTGCAGTGGCGCCGCTTGGGCAGCGATTGGCACCAAGAGCCCCATTTTCCCTGGAAAGGAGGGCATAGGGCTCCGCGCCGGGGCCGCCCCTGTCTCGGCACCCTGCCTCAGTAAAGAGAGTGAACAGGGTGGAAGAGAGGAAACTACTACCTGAGAGTGAAACCCTCTGGGGTGGATTGCAGGCTCTCCGAGCCCACCATAACCTCGGGATAACAGCAGATTATATCCATGGGCACCTGGGAGGAATTCACACTCTCTCTCGCTCACGATGTGCGGGAACACCAGAGGGGGGAGGGGAGGGGGGATATCGATCGATCGAAGCCCCTCAAATTAACGAACCATCGATCAATACGCCACCACCATCGACTCTCGCGCTTTCCTCTCCTTTCTCTCTGCCAACTCTCTGTTTCCTCTCTCTGGCTCTCAGCCTCACACCAGGCACCCCCTTGCGAGCGAGCGAAGAGGCCGCCAGCGCCTCTAGTGTGGAGCGAGCGCTCACATGACCAGCAGGCGTCAACTAGGAGTAGGACAGACTGGCTGACACCACGGGCTCAACCCAGACAGAAGGACCCAGAAGGGGTTAACTCCACCATAAGCGAGCTCTTCCACATGACACAACTGTCAGGCTGGCAAATAAAGGGGTGAAGAATTGGTTAAAATTTGGAAAAAAAGAACAATTTACTGGTTTTTTAATGTTATTTTTATTTGACTGATTACTTAACTGCATGACTGCAGATTCATAAGAGCTGTGCTTTTAAAAACATTGACTTATTACAACTATATAGTTACTGATTATACATAAATATGTCAATATATTAGCAACTAGTTTGATTCACAGTCTATGTTTTTAGCGGCACTGAAAAAATTTAATGTGTATAATGCTGGACAGTTATTCAGCTTTTTGATACTTTCTATGTGTAAAAAACCTGCGGGAACACTGACCTGCCAGCTGACACGAGAGGACAAGTTCTCCACAATCAGGCGGTTCTCAGTGCGCATTGGGGGAGGGTTTCGACTGAAAAAAACAGGGAAATGTAGAAAAGTCTTCATCATTTGAATGTCATCATTAACTACTCACCAATAACAGGACAAGTTCTTGATGTGGATACTTAAAATGCAGCAAGCAAAGAGCTCCAAGGACACTTACAGGCTGACTTCGCAACTGTAACCGATTAATTATTAAATGATACTCCATTTTGACTAAGTATTTCTATTTAAACCAGTGCAGGTCTTCAGCTAGGGAAACAAGCAGCTCGTGCAGTACGGAGTGTGACTTAAGTTAGCAAAAACAGCTTTTCTTTCCAAAAACAGTCCAATATTTCTTAAATTTGTGACAATGTGACAATTATGAAGCACATGATATTGAAAGCTAGCTGTCATTTAATTTGTAATTTAAGTGAGAAGAATAAATTTGCAATCAGTTTACTCAAGACAATGAGATTACTGAATTGTTTCTTCAGTAAGAAACAGAATGACACCACACCACAACAAGCCATGAAATATGTCTGTGAATGTGTGGAATGGGCCATTTGAGAAACTTCTGGTGAACTGCAGTCACCAAAACAGTGGGTGGTGTGAGAAGTTCTACCTGCGGCTGCTTTGTGAGCCTCGCCCATAGCGATCAGAGAAACGTCCTCCACCACCGCCGGCTCCTCTGCCACGGCCGCCTCTCAGACGAACGCGGGCGTGCTCTATGGTCACCCTGAAAATACAGACATTTCCTTATTAGAACCAAATATAATCAGCCAGAGGGGAAGCAGAGAAACATGTTCATTCACATTTTTGATTTACATCACATTTACCTTTCATTACATAACTCTTTGCCATCGAGCTCATATACAGCATCCTCAGCATCTCTGGGGTCGTCAAACTCCTACAATTAACAGAACGCACAACATTTACAACAAGTCTTACAGTTGGTGTCTCATCAGCTCCTTTTTAGTGCAACTCTTATATAGGTAACAATATTGAATAGTTTTAACTGCGGCTATAGCATTGATACACATAGTTGAGGCTAAAAATGAAAATGACCAAATTGTTTACAGATCCTGTTAATGTTTATACATCCCCTTCCATCTATTTTGGCAATCACATTATGGCACAACAGCATTCATAAAAACAATGTTTTCACATGTATCAGTAGCTCTTAAAATCTAAACAAAATGGATGCAGACTGGACAGCAAGCGCAACTTGCTAATGGCTGCCACAGAAAAGAGTCTTTTAATTACATTTATAACAAGTTTACATATAGATGTTTAAAATGTCATTTTTACAAGTTTGTAGGATGAAACTCATTACAAAATTTAAAATGAATCTGTTAAACAATGGAATGTATAAAAATTAAAGGATCTGAATATATTAAGCTCTAGTAGAATGTGACTGACCACCAGTTAGATATAAAAACCCTTTAACTCTTAAACACTGTTAGTTTGTATTGTTGTGTCAACAAACAGGATTTACATTAGGAAAAAAAGTCCAGGCACAAAAATATAAATAAGATCAGATTTATTTGCATATTTTTCTGTGGATAAAACTAAAATGAATCAAGCCTGAGTGAGATAAACTGATTATGTGGCCGTCAACCAGATAACATCCACGGGGTATGAGCCTGTTTCCAGGTCCAGGACTCACCACAAAGCCGAAGCCCTTCTTGAGGTCGATGTCACGGATGCGGCCATATCCTTTGAAGAATCTCTCCACATCTTTCTCCCGGGCGGAGGGGCTCAGGCGGCCAATGAAAATACGACACCCGCTCATCCTTTCTGCACAAATTAGCAAATATAAACGTTATAAACAAATATAAAACACAACCTTTTATAAACGACGAATAGGGAATCGACAATGTCAAATCTAAAAAAACCAAACTATTTTTGGTATCAATAGCTAGCTAGCTAGTCAACTGCGGAGCCTCGTTACCATTCTTGTAGTTCTCGTAAGCCATTAGAAGCAGGTCGGAGCCACCGATAGACGTACGTGATGTTTAACTGTTATATGGTGGCACTCTGACGGGCTTTAGTGGCTACTCACGTACCTTCCTCGTGTTTCAGTGATATTTTTCTTCCTGGCTGTCAATTGTGACGACAAACTAAAACAAAATGGTGCCTGTACCGTTCAGAGGGGGCGCGGCGTAGACACCTCTAACCGCGCGATGGTTCGTCTTCCTCTACGCCTCCTTCTTCTTCTTCGACGTCAAAACGCAACAGGCAATGGATTTAGCGCCATCTTCTGGAGTTAAGGGGGAAATCCTGCAATAATCCCTGTTTTACTCGAGGATTCCAAAAAGTACTGCATTTCCAGCCGAGTTTCCCTAGTTTTGTCCGTAAAGCACTACGTTGCTCTGATCAGATCAGTTTCTAATTCGACCACGAGGTGGCACTCTCATACAATAATACAGTAGAGAAAGAACGAACAAACAATATACTGTCAGTAATGTTCAAGACCTTGACAAAAGACACGTTTATTTAAGCTACAGTAGAGTCAAAATCTGTTTTAAAGAGTAATTTTAAAGATACTGCAGCTTTATTAGTTAAGAGGCATATTATGCTGCAGTCTAATCAAAGAGCAGCAATGAGGAAGCAGTTATGAATCTATCATAAAAGTAAACAAGCCATTACAGGCTTTGAGGAAAAAGTACATATAAATTAAACAAATGACTTGAATTTGAATAGAGGAGCAAACCACTTCATGCAGTGTATGACAATAAACTATGTAATTAAGTGTAATACTTAGAATAAGCTTTGGAAATATTGCTATGATTACTTTGCACACAGCTATTCAAGCTGACACTGAACGGATGCAGGATTTCCATGTATGAACAAGATTTAGTCCTTCCAGGATCTAAATGGAAAGTATTCTGACTGGCAGAGACATGTCCTGACACCTAAATTTCAATCTGAAAAATGTGCACATTATGCCAGATCAAAAATTTTCCACAAGTTAAACTGCAACAGAGAAACAAGCCTTAAAGATGAGTCATCAATTTCCACATTCAAAAGAAAGCTTTAATTAGAAAGTTATATACACACTGTAAAATTAAATTAAACTTTATACAAATATTAAATTACTATCTTCACACCCACTGCCATGTACAAAGGAAAAACCAAAGCTGAAAGCATTGAAAAAAGGATTAAGATGTGTACATTTTTAACCTGTTATTTTCAGGGAAGCAACACCGTACAACAGTGCTTCTGATCGCAGTTACATTTTTTTTTTTAGGTTCCCATTATATTCTAATGCCTTGGAGCAAAAGAGAATCAAAGAAATTGTGAAGAGTAGGTGCTTATAGATTCATCATTGTCATCATCATTGTTGTTATCATCACAGTAGCTGGTGAAGCTAGGGGGAAGACAGAGAAGAATGGACATTCACTTAGTCTTGCCCATGAGAGAAGTAAACGCATTGATAAATACACAAAGACAGTTATATGCATAGGATGGAAAATAAGAGAGTAAGGCCATTGGGAGAACAGAATATAGTGCAGTATTGTAAAGAAATGCAGAGGCTTAACATTATACATCTCCCCCCCAAAAAGAAAGAAAATGTACAAGTCTAAGGCAACATTCTGTTTGCATTAATAATGTAGCCGTTGACACCGACAGACAGCCAGAAATGCCAACTAAAACTGAAATCAAAAATACAGATGTGTTGAACTGGGTTGTTGTTGGGTTTTTTTTTTTGAGCATTTAAGCTTGAAAAGTATTTCTTCAGATCCTTCAGAGTCATGCTGTTTCCAGGGCAACCAGCTCAAGAACCAAAGCTTTTCAAGTGGCAATGAAAACAAAGGATGATTTCTGACAAAATAACTCCATTCTTCTCTCTTACATTTCCTCTTGGCATTAGGAGGGGTGAGTGAGTGAATTGTGGCGGGGGTGGGCTGCTTCAATAGCACATTTGTTTTTCTTAATTTCACTGCAACCAGTTGCAGTTGTGTCAATAACGATCAAACAATGGGGAGCCTCGGTACAATGTGAAGGTGGGCGAGAGCCTCAAAGGAGACTTGTGTTTCCTAGCCATTCAGTGAGAAAATGATAAATAATCTACCTTGAGAGTAGATGAATAACACACACTGCGTAGATGGACCCATGGCCTGAAGTGACGCCTGTTTTGTCATGTGACTTATTCAGTGCTTGAAGGGATGTTTTCCTATGGTAAAAGACATAACTATGTAGCCAGTCTCTGATCTGAAGAAAGGCAAATCAGACAATGGCTGAGCAACCATATGAGGAAATGTCATCTCCCTGCCTAGCTGACGCACACACTCACTCACACACACACAGACATGACTTAAGTCAGCAACCCAAAGGAAACCACACCCCACAGCAACCAATAAATACAGTGAACAACCTTTATGTTCACGTGCACAATCTCAACGTTTTCAGACAATACGTGAAATTATGTCTCCCTCTCCTTATGCAGGAAGGATCCTGGAATCCAAAGAGCAATCAGTCACACTCATTGACAGCAGTAGCACCTGACAGATATTGGGTGGAGCTGGCAACAGAAACCAAAGGAAGAGGAAGAGAGAAGTCTTTTCATACTTGTGATATGCTTCTTTGAAAAATGCTGCACCCTGTTTTATTAGCTCCTGTGACGTGATTCTGAATCTCACCGATCCATATGCTAGACGCCGCCGCAGATAGCTAGAGAGCGAGATGGAGAAGGCTTCATGCTTTGTTCGGGGCGGGTCGCCGTGCTATGACAGTAATGACTAAAAAACAACATGCAACATTCACTAAACGGGCTGCGAAAATAAAAAACCCAGCCACCACTCACAACTTTTCAAGTACAGCGGGAAGACGATTCTGGTTCTGAGCGCAATGGCATCAGGAGCAAATATTACCAGCTATTTTTTTTCTTTTTCATCTGAAGTACTCCCAGACAGAGCTGACGTGTCTTAATTGCGATAGCATTCTCAGGAGAAGCCTCTGTAGACCATGTAAATATAGAGAACTACACCTGGGAGGAGGCAAGTTTACATTGATACATAGCTGATAGTACACAATCTTGAATTGGTATATATGTTTCACTCATATACATAGGATCTGCACCACATGGTTTGAATTTAGTTTCATCCAGTTGCTGGGTCCGGTAGCAATCCATCATTGCTTGTGATGCAATGAATAGTAATTGTAAGCTTTGTCCTGCATGGACAGCAATGGCAGAGGAGGTTCCATGAGGAATGGGTAAAAATTCTAGTCTTTTTTTCTGCTGGCCACTGAGGGGAGACATGGGAAGGCAGCCGCAGTCAGTCCTGGCCAGCAGTGAGAGAAAAAGAAATCGGGGCTCTGATGCTGATAGCTGGCAGTCTTCATGCTTCCTTCAGGAGGGGAATATCTGCCAGGGCACACAACGGATTTATTAGAATGGAGCAAGGCCTCTAGAATCAACAGTTTACCTGACATCACATTACATTACAAAAACATTTCAATGAAGTCAGTTTCATGCGATGTCATTGCTTATGCTTATTATCCAATACTGTTCCTATAACCTTCTGCACATATCCTCTGAAAGTGATCTAACGGAATACAAAACAATTGACTTTATTAAACAGACTACTAACAAGCTAGTTGAAATGCTTAGTTTGCCACTATTTTACCACTGCATCCATTGTAAATTGAAATGTTAGGTAAAATTATTCTGAAGGGTTTGAGATATTTTAGCAGACTAACAAACATGAAATAATACAGTCACTGGAAGCATTATGTAGGCTCACTTTAGTGAATGTCTTGTGCAGTATGTGGGTCTACACAATCGATAAAATGAAAATAGGCTGATATTTCTGTTAAAAAAGAATTGATTATGCTGGCCAATCAAACTATTTGTTTGAACTACTCCTTACCAAACAAGTAAAAAGTTGTGTGTGAATGGCTACCTATCTTATTACAATGATTTATGTTAAGTAATACTAAAATTCAGAGCAGAAAAGTGCAAAAAGTGGTGTCCGAGATCATGTTTGTTGGTATAAAGCAGCCGCTAACTGATCTACCTCAAACATACCTTGTCGTTATATTTTCATTATTACTAGCAAAGTCCTTGTTATAAAGCAAATGCGCGGAATGAGAAAAAAAAAAAAGTGCCTCTTCTTACCATCAGAAAAGTCATCTGTGGAGGTGACAGAAAGCAGACTGTGCTGGTCGCTACTTTCAGAGTCTCTACGAAGTGGTAGCGGGGCGGCACATGCACCCCCAGGGTGCTCTCTAGCCCATGATGATGAAGATGAGGAGGAGGAGGAAGAGGGGGTCGGATGAACCAGCACTGTCTCTGCGTGACGGCGAGAGAAGGATGACGAGGATGTGGAGGGGAGACAGAAGTCTAAGTCACTATGGTGGCGGGCTCTGCTGGGGCCTTGGACTCCAGTGGCTCCCTGAGGGAGCCCTTCCGAGAGAACGATTGGAACTCGAGACTCCGGAGGAGCTTGAGGAGGTGTTGGAGAAGGAGGAGGACCGGAAGCTTCCAACAGTCCGCTGCTTCCATATACAGCCTCTTCATAGGAGGGCAGTGACACCTGAACGCCCTCCACCATGATGGAGCTGGCCTGGCCTGAGACTCCCTGCTCCCTCCTGGTGGACATAGAGACCAAAAATAAGACAAAGTGAGACACGCAGAAGAATGAGTGCGAACAAGGAGGAGAGTGAAACCGCGCTCAGGATGATGGGCATGCTGCGGTCATGTGTTGCGTCCCACAGCATAACCAGAGGAGGTGATTAGTGTTGACTGTACAATTCCTTACAAAGGGCTGCACTAAGCCCTCAGGCCCACGACATAAACAACAAGAGTGTCAATGATCATTAGATCAAGTCACTGAGGCCTTTTTTTACCACCGAGCCACAGCACAGCCACTAAGGCTGTGATTGGAGTAACTCCTTTGTCTAACTTCACTTTCATTTCTCAAGTATTTCAGAAATGCAAACTAGTAAAACTAAATGTCAGGTCAAATCTTGTTTCATAACTTATTTCAACCAAAACTTTCGAAGACTAGCTTTGTCCAGGTTTAACAGCACAATCCGCTGTCACTTCACGCTATTCTGAGAGGTGCTTTTACAGCACAGAAAGTAAAACGGCAGTGCTCTCCATGAACTCTCTATAAAAAAGGAAATGACATTCTCATAGACATATTTTATTTGTGTGATCTGGGAGAGCGTCAAATTTGTGAAGCTCAACTTGTTAAGACAGGCAACACAAGACGAGCGTCTTATAGAAAAGATTTCTTACCTGTTGTGATGGAAGGACTTGAGTTTGGGCTGTACCAGAACAAACAGCACAACCAACAGCAGGATAAGCATCACAGAACTCGCTGTGGATGCCACGATAGAAAATGCTGGTATGCCCAGCGGAGATGTTGGCTCCTTGTCTGCGGGACACAAGAAGTCAAGGAAGAAGTGAAGATACGGTTTACAAATTTGATTGAAATTTTGCAGCCTGTTGCTGTGGGAGGCAGAAAGACCTTGTGTGAGTCGGCAGCTGATCTGCATAGGACCGTCCCACTCGCCGTTCTGGCAGGTGAGGAACTTGTAGTCGCCCTTCAGAGCGTAGCCCTCATCGCAGAAGTACTCAATGACTGTTTTCTGGGTGAGGCGGTGGCAGGGAGATGGGTGACAGCGGTAGCCCCCGTTCTCTGGTTCAGTGGGTGGTGAACAAACTGGAATGAAGCAAAAAAATAAAGACATTTATAAATGATGGCTGCTCTTTGCTGATCATGGATTTGGCATCATTTCTACCAGTGGTCAGATTTGAGTCCAGCAATGTAAATGCTCAAACTGGACTTTGGGGGAAATTTTGCCAGGCAGGATTCCAGGGATATTTCTTAGTGTTTGGTAAAATGATACTATCTGATATTGAAGTGATGGGATATTTCATTTTTCAGGCAGGTTAAATGCACGCACACAGCACAAAAATAGCTTCATGACGGACCATACAGTCCTATGTCCTACAGCATGTCACATTAAATGTTCTGTATTGTTGAGTCCGCTCACTGTTGCTTCTGATGCAGCGTGGCGGCTGAGGGGACCAGACTCCTGAGCTGGTGCAAATGATGCTGGTGGGTCCATCTGTAATGTAGCCAGGCTCACAGCCATATGTCAGCAGGGTGCCCGGGGGAAAAGATCCCCGGTTAGCTTCAAGTGGAAACAATAAAGAACAGTTGGTTACTTGGAGGTTAATAGAAGCAAATTGAAATCATTGTTTTAATGTTGAAAGGTAAGAAGATAAATACAAAGTATGCAAGCAAAATTCTTGATTTAGCATCATGATGTTCAGTTCATTAATGGATTATAAACCTTCTGATGAAACAAGCACAATCTGTGTCACATGTGGCCTGGCCTTTCTTTTAAGAAAAACTTTGATATTAATTTTATTTTATTCGTTTTAAATTGGATTACTGCACAGTTTTAGATCAGCTGGTCTCCACTACAGGCAGCTATCACAAGGTCAAACTAATTTTCACAGTGAAACTCTGTCAAGTTAACAGGTTGAGCTGATATTTAAGGCTAAAGGTAGTGTTACTTGAAACTAGTTAGAGGAGAGGCACTGCAGCAACATGACAATTTAGATGGAGAAACCAACAGCGTCTCTCGATTTACTCCTGTTTATATGAACTTCTTCATTTCCCACTAGCATTGGGCACGTGTCAGCCGGTGAGATACGATCTTCAGCGAGGCTTATTTACCTGGTTCTAATGATAAGCCTAAAGCTCTAAGCCAGCCAATAAAGACAAAAATGTAATTGTGCCTTGACCCGACTTCCCATGCTCCATGTATGGTCCCTCAGAGTGTCTCACCGTGCATTTCAATGCAGTATGAGAATAAATAATCTGAATTTGTGCTGCACTCCCATAACATCAAACAATGTCCACACAAACATTTGGAGCTACACTCTGAGGGAGCGGAGCATCCAAATCCAGCAGATCTGATATAACACTGCAACACTGTGTAAACCTCGGCATCACGGCAGGAGATTTGCTTAACTTATAGCATTACTGATCTTCAAAAATAACCCAAAAAACACGGAGAACATACATACAGATACTAATTTTATTACCACTGTTTGGCTTTTCTGTGAAGTGGCTGTGCAAGAATTTGGGCATGCTACTGATCAAATCTTTCATAATAAGTGATATATTTTTTTATTTATCCGCACATCTATACATTTATTTATTGGAAGGGAAGAATAGTTAATTTTCAGTCAGTTCTGTATTATCCCAATGTTCAGAATAGTTCATGTATGTTAAATATAGATTTACATGTATACAGCCAGGAAATAATTCCATGAATTGTCTCATACACACACTTACCTATTTTCAGGACAAAACAAATTATACAAAGCAGAGTAATTTTTCTCAGCAACAAGACATATGGAAATTTAAAACCCACATTAAGAAACACATTCAACACTAATGACATTATGGCTCATTATTTAATCGCCAGACTAAGTATTTCTAAACCATATTAGCCATGGTCTAGTGCAGGGCCTTATCACTTGCTTGACATAAACAAACACACCATCATTGCAAACTGACACTTTCTTTCGCCTGTGTGAGTGTTTAGAGATCGCAACAAAAGACTATTTTCACAGCGGCGTGTCTAACGTCCTCTAATCTCTGGGGAGCAACGTTGCTGTAAACTGGCAGCACAAGATTAAATGCAAACACTCAAATGGGCTAGTGCCTACTCAGCAACACACCAATACACGCACACACACACACACACACACACACACACTCCCAAAGCCAACAGCCACAAACAGAGACTCACCTAGGACTAAATCGTTCAATAGCAAAGTGTGTACTGCTGAATCCAACTGGGAACAGACATAGCATGTGCTCAATAAGTGCTAACACTGCTTATTCCTTGTATCCTATCAAGCTACAGTTATGGAACTGAAGATGCTTAAGGCTGCACAAACAGTATAATCTGCTGGAAATATTTTTGGTTATTAAAATCATCATTCGGTCTATGAACATTCAATTTTTTTTTTAACCAACAGGCCTAAACCAAAGGACATTTAAGTAACAGTAATAGTTCAAAGAAAGATGAAAATGTTACATGCTTAGAACCTTTTATTACTTAAACGAATGAAAAATTATTACAAATGCTGACAGATTAATTAGTTGTTTATTGGCAATTAAATCAATTAAATTCCAAATTCTTATATCTTTTACTAGGAGAATGAATTAAGAACTCATTCCTTGTTATCTAAACACAAATGCCAATCACATTACCCCGTCATTACATTTTAAATGATTAAGCAGTTTAGGTGTTGGTGCTGTTTAGTGCAGAGCCACATTTATACACAGCAAACCAAAACAAGTCTCAGTTTGATGTGTCAGGCAAAAGAGTAAGGTTTGTTTAATATGACACAACTCTAGTTGCTAGAGTTAGTCAATTAATCAGCTCGTTCCAGCTTCTTAAATTTAAAATTTTGTTTCATTGTCATTAATGATGATAAATGTTGGGCTTTGGACAATAGAAGCAATCTAAAAATATAACTTTCAGCATTTGTGATGTGAATTTTTTTCACATAATAATTTACAGACTAAATTACTCATAGATTAATCACAAAAATAACTGTTATTGGCAGCTCAAGCTGCGAAATACATAAAGTGGTGTTAAAGTAGTTGAAGTCTTCCTCCCTCAAACACATCCGTGCTCTTTCACATGTAGAAACATTATCTGCATACGCATATTTCAGGATGCCATTTGACACCATGACCTGAGCGGTTGTTCAGGGCAACTAAAGGTTCTCTGAGGAGGAGATGGTGCTAATGGAGGTGGTAAAGTTGATGAATTGATGACCCCTGGCTGGGAGGCTCAGGCAGCAGGGGACAAAAAGGCTATTGGTGGCAGTTTAAAACAATAGCCTGTAGCCAACAGTCACTGTTATGCTCTTTTGTTGTGCAATGCAAGGCAGTCAATATACCTGCAGAGGACAGATGAGGGTTAACAGTATGATAATCCTGTGAATTTAAATATCTGTCTTATCTGATGGATTGTAATAAAAATAAAAACTAATTTTTTCGGTATTTTTAAATATTGAATAATGTGCATTGTGTTAAAATAATTGGACCATGAATACCCCTAAACTTTACAATGAGAAAGGCTTTATCCATACACGACTCTAAAGTCATGAGACCAGAGTACACTTTGTATGTAAAGTAATGAGGAGTGAAACACTGGAGAGACATGAGACTGAACTTTACTTGGAAAAACATACATAATTACATGGTTTCAATTCAAAGAGACACCGCTCTCATCGGTTGAAGGATTTAAACAAAAAATGAGACAGTCTAGTTTTTCTACTAGCTTTGAGCATATCCACTGTTGTTGACATTGTTCAATGGACCATGCATTAGCATGTGCTAGCTGATGAAGCAATAATAATTGTTGCAGTGTCAGGACTGGCTCAGCTGAGGGTTAATCTGATAGAAAGATCAAGTCACCAAGTTCAGTAATGGCGGATTATTCTACAAGAACCACGAAGCCAATAAAGTGTTCATATTGAAACTCAACTTACAACATACCAGGCTCTCCCTCTGCACCAGGAAAACCTTGTGCTGCATGTTCAAACAAGCCTGTTTCATCACAGGTCACATTTGCAGATACTGCACTAAGTACTTACGCTGGTAGTGTGGTTAAATGGCATTAAAGATATCTGCAGCAAGTCTTTTCATGGAAACAAAGTAATAATGATGCTTATTTTATTGTACTAAATAAAACGCAGATCAAAAAATGTCTATTTTACATTGGTAATATGCAACAACAACAACAGGACTGATGCCAATATTATGCTTTAAAACTTACATGAGCTGATATATAGGACATTAATATAATGTAAATCACTACATCTCCAAATCACAACATTCTGTGCGTTTTATAAAATCTCACCATATTACAGCTGAACAATTGGTCAATTATGAAATGTTTTTTTGTGCTCCTGTCCTTGGACAGCTACTCAGTCTAGCTTTACAGACGTGAGAATTCAAAGATTTTCTTTGTCAGTAGTAAATTGAATTTTGGGGGGTTCTGGACATTTGGATGGACAAAACGTTCCCACATTTCTGTTCACCTAAAATATTTAATCTGTACTGACTTGCATCGACAGTATTTGTCCAAAGTTTATCATTTGGAAAATCATCTAACTTGAGAGCTGCAATGTCTGTGTTCTTATGATCTGAGATTTAAACATCCAATGGGCAAACCAGATTTTGTACATACCCATGTCAGTTTTAATACTGTAGAACAAATTTAGGCAGAATGTTGAAAGATGAGGGAAAATCAAATGAGGTGATTGTTGAACTTGGAACAATGAATAGTAAAGAATTCTGTATTAAAATCACTCTCCCATGGGATTGTGTTTGTCAAAAGAAGTCAGAGCTTTTCTAAGAAAATTAAATATATTCAGCGTCAAAAACTAGGCAGTACTTTTGCAAATACTAATGAAAGAGACATGAGGTTATAGAGAGCAGAAAAACATAAGCATCTCAAAGCTCAGAAATTACAAGGCTAAAAGAGACAAGTTGTAGCAGGTTGGCAATAGTTTTGCTCCGTGTGAGGGAGAAGCTCTGCGCTGCAACAATGGGAAGAGGAGGCAGACTCAGTACATACCACAGTGTGGGCTGGGCGAGCACAAATGGAGAGACTCTGTTCAAGGAAAGAATGAATCTTGGTTCAGTAGCAACAGATGGCACTTAAGATATATAACCTTGTTGTCTCTCCCTTTTCCATCGACTTCTCGGCCAACATTGAAAATTGTCTTTGAAAACACAAAGGAGGGAAGAAATCTGATTAGAGCACTAAGCAAAGACAGAGTGGATTTCGGAACACCATGTTTTGTGCTTATGAGGAAGGGAATGACTCACTGTTAAACACAAGCTGTTCTCCCACTGGTCTGATGTTATGAGTTTGCTCAGGAAAACTGGCTTTTAAAAAAATGTTAAAAACAATTATGACCATTAGGATGTCACCAGTGCTTTGTAAAAGATTGTGGAAAACCGTGTTAAAAAACATACTTGAATTTGAAAAAAAACCCCAAAAAAACAAACACAAAAAGACATCACTTATACACTCGTGTTTAAAGATGTGCCGTAGATCATTCCATGATTACTTACTTCCCACAAAATCCACTGACGACTCTAACTGTTTTTATGCTTTGGCTTTTGCCCTATTGAGTTAGGTAAAATGGACATATAAAATGGTTAAACTATTTGTAATCTTCTTGGCATACAAATGTAAGATGATCTAAGAGCCTAATTGCTAAAAGGTTGGAGAAACAGTTCATATAGTGGGAGGACTGGGCCAGGACAGAGCTCGGATGAGGCTGATTGCTAATCCTAATATCCAGCGCCTTAAGGCAATGCCACAGGAGACTCAGGCCATAGGGGGTGTTAAAATCCTCTGCCTTGCTCCGAAGTGCCTTCCTGGCGGAGAATATCTCCCTTTCTCCATCTGTTACTGATGGCACTCGCCAGCTAAGAGCTGGTAGCTGGATTGAGGAAAACAAGGGTGGGGGAAGACAACAGTTTAGTCTTCCTTGCCCAAGCAAATTAAATTTCTAATCATCCTCTATTACAAGCACTAAAGCAGATCACATACAGATGATTTCTGCTACCAGCTGTTTGGTCACTCTTTAGAACAATAGGCCATACAAGAATGTGTATTTTCTAGTGTGTGTGTGTGTGTGTGTGTGCAGAAGCACAATCAGTGTGTGAATGTCTGGTAATGGAGGGGGGGGGGTTGTTGGATTAAAATAAGACCGAGGGGATAATGATGCTCTCTTTGACCTGATAAATATGTTTTTGTTTCTTTTTTGGCTTCTATCCGTCTTTTATTTTTGTTGTTTTTGAGGATCTGGCTGTCATTTTTGGGCGGGTGTTTTTGTTTTTTGCCACGTTCCCCTGTTTTACCCACTAATCCATGAGATTTTTTTAGCCAAACTGTTGTTTTTAGAGTGCACTACAGTACAGCAGCGTTCACAGAGGGGTAGTGTTGGGAGGGTTTACAATTTGCAATTTGTGAAGAGCAGATGCTCCAAACTATTTCTTCTGAGATATTTTGGGGAGTTTTTTTTCTTCATTTATGATAAACAGGATAGATGAAGACAGGAAACGGAAGGAAATGGGGACAAAGGTCCTGGGACACTCTTAAGCATTAGGTTCCAGGAAACCTAAAAGAATATCTTGTTAATTTCACTTTCTGTTTTTAAAAACCATAAAAGCCTCTAAGAAGATAAAATAGCTCTGAAATGCTAAGTCAAAAATACAAAAATATAACCAGGTTCAAGCCCCTGGTTTCACACAATTTTCAGATTTGTTTTTCCTTTCCTAGTCTTTAACCATATTAATTTAATTGTGTGTTTGTTATAAATTGTTAGGTCAAAAGCACAAGGTATTCAGATACCCTGACCATTTGCTCTGGGAAATTGTAGTAGCCATAATCAAGTAAATGACAATACACTTAAATAATTAGCTCTAGTTTTTGAGTTGTAGCCAACAAAAATAGCAAAATTAAAATTCTAAAATACTTGAAACATTTTATATTATAAGTGATGAGTCAAGTAAATGTTCCCTTTTTAAAATCACATCAAAAAAACTACAATATTCTTACTGTTTTGAGAGCACTAGTATACAGTTCTACTTCAGATGCACTTCTGGTTAGAATGCTACAGTGAAATTTGTCTCAGCTCCTGTGCAATGACAATAAAGTTAAATCTAACCTAATATTAGAGTAAAGTAACAACCATAAACCCAGAGATGTTGCTATTGTTCATCTGGTTTTACATCAAGTGAGTTTTTCAAAACATCTGATCACTGAAGTGTAAAGTACACATTAATACGCGAGTCATAGTACAACTTCAAAACATGATATGGTGTATGCGCATCTATAAAGAGCCGGCTTCCTACATTCACTTTCATTCTTTCACACCTACACAAAAACCACAGATAAGCTTTCAGTTGGAGACACTTCACACAGTATGGCATGACTGAACTCTGACCTGGGTGGGTGACATCAGACCGTAATGTAGGATGCTTGGTGCCTCAGCCAGCGCTACTAGCAGTCTCATGTTCTGCAGTGAAGCTAGTGAGAAGGTTTCATGCAGTAACACACACAAATTCACACATGCACACTTACCATAAAAACATTAAATCTTTCTAATCGTAACATCTGAGCCAGAACTAACAGAGAATCGAACCTCAATGAGAAAGGCACACATGAAAAAAAATGCTTATGGTGATGGACTTGTATTACTGTATGGCAGACAGAATACAGAAGAATGCTGTTACCTTAAAGCATGATATACATTTCTGTTAAAAAGTATATTGTTCCATCTCCAGAGCCTCTGGGGGAAGGTGGGGGGACCTAACGGCAAAAGAAGGCGGAGGACGTGCAGGAGGATGAAGAACAGGGATCTACTGTGATGGAGGTGCTAGCACTTGTACACAAAAGCTAGTGTACACACAGATACAGGCAGATAGTTTACTCACTATGCAAGTGTAGGTTGCACCTCCAATGAGTCTGCGTGTGTGCGTGTGTGTGCGTGTGTGTGCGCGCGTGTGTGTGTATGTGTGTTTCTATGAACTGTTAAAGGCCATCAGTGCCTGTATTGTAATTTCCACATAAACAGGAAATTGGCCAGAAATCTTGAGTCACTGGCTTCCAAAAGAGAAATTCCAGGGAACTTGAGAAATCTACACATAACACCTTTTCCTGCAGCTGCAAAACACAAAAACAAACACACAAGCTGCATACACCCAGGGTGAAGGAAGTCTCGTAACAGACGCATCCTCCATCTCTCCACCCATTCCTCCCCTGCTGATACAATGCATTTAGCAAGCCACGTGTCCTGCCATTACACCCCATTGTCCCCACTAACTGAGGGACGGGGCACAGTGACAGATTTAAGCAGCGTGCATCAGAAAGGGACAACAGACAACTTTGCATTTGAAGGGTTAAATATGCAGGAGAGGCCAAATTGGGTGAGGGCACAGGGGGGTGCACCATTGTGTGACCCTCTTTCCAACCCCTACATGCACACACATTCGCACATACACAAAAACACTCTGCCCTCGAGTAACAGATGGGAGGATGTTAGCAAATGCGAAGAGTGAGCTCCCCCTGCTCTTTTCTATCACACTCACTACTGAGGACAGCTGGGAGGCAGACATTCCTTCTTCTCAGCTTTCAGAGGAAAACAAAGAGCGTGTGGGACCCCTCCTACATACACGTGCATGTGTGCAGAAACCCCCCTGCCCCCAAAAACCTGTCAATTCAACCGTGGGATGATCATATTTCAGCCTTATGGGCTTGCCTGACAGCAG
>KV751333.1:9859907-9886832 GCA_001698575.1 Mola mola
CCATTCATACACATTTCAGAAAGAAAATCAATTAACACTCCAGAGCATTAAACTACCTCTACTGTACATTCACATGTTCTCACATATTCAATTCTGCCTTCTCTTTTGTGGCAAGGACATCTGGCTCATTTCACAAGTGGGTGGATGTAGTGTGTGTTTATCTGGGGGGAAGGGGACAGGAATATTGGAGGGCTAAAGTGAAAGGAAAGCTGGCACAAGTGAAGGGGCTCAGAAAGTATATGGTATCAACATCGTGCTTGTCAAGAAACAAAGAAACTATAGGTCCTGTGGTGCTGGAAGAATACCACTATTAGCTTCTACCTTAAAATGGCAACCAAGTTTCACTCTACTACACAGCAATTGCTTTAATTTTAAAAACTGATACTTCACACTTGAAGATAATAATCAGGCTGAAATACAAAACCCATTTGGAAGGTTGCTGTGGAGGGAAAGACAGAGCTGGCTAGCCAAGTTAAAAGCTCTCAAAGGACAGACAGTAAATGTCACGGCTGATTAAAACCTTATGACAGCAATGTGACCGCAGACAACATCATCTCTCTGTTTTACTCTATGGCAGAGTAAAACTGTTATGACTCATTAGGGCAGAGAATGGATTCACAGATTGTGCAGGATTGAGCTCTCAGTCGCCGCTTGGAGGCAGAGCAACCTGACCGAGCCAAGGGTAAAGGAAGCCAATTCAATCAAACTGACCCACAAGACAAGAGCAATATACCTTCAATTAATTCACAGGACATGAGCAAAGATGGTGATTTAGTCTACGTGTATCGTGGGAGTGAGAAAGATAGGTAAAAAATGCGTGTATGTGTGTCTCTGTGTCTTACCTGATGCATGACCATGAGGGAGCAGGGTGAAGAGGAGGAAAAGTGCAGAGGCAGCCAGTCTGTAGGCCACAGAGGAGGAGGTGAAGGAAGGGGAGGAGAAGGATGGAGAGGAGGACAGAACTCTCGTCTGAAACGCTACCATTCCATCGCACATCTTTCCTTCCGGTGGCCAGCGAGAGTCTTCTACAGCTTAACCTGTCCAGGCCACATAAGAGAGGGAGGAGGAGGGAGGACGCGGATTACTATCATCATTCAGCAAGGATTATGTAACCAAAGGCAACACAGAGGCAGGAGGGAACTGAGTGAGAGAGCTGTAAAGACTGTGTGTGGGAGAGAAAGAGAGAAGCAACTGCTGGTTACTGATAATAACAAATGCATGGATGGATCAGTGAATATGTGCATTTCCACTTCTCATGCTTTAGTTCCATGAACAGCATCCTGCTTTTTAAACTGCCCCCAAGACTAACAACTATTTCCAGCTTTCCTATTTAAAAAAAAAACAAAAAAACACCGGCGTCAGCAGCAGGAGACTTCCTCTCATCTCCCCTTGATCCCCACTTTTGGCTTTGCAACCACATGTAACTAAAGAAGCCAGCCATTGCACTCTGCCGTGGATGACGTAACAGGGAAACGGATCCCTGCTGCTGATGAGGAAGTAGCATTAGGATGAGAGAGGCTATAAATACATGAGTGAGAGGGAGGGGCAGCACACAATTGCAACTTTTACAAAAGTACTGATGGTCAGGAGAGGTACTTAGCCAAAGAGCTACATTTCACTGCAGCTCAATTTATGCATTCACATAAACAAAAGAAGAAAGAAGAAAAGCAATAATGATAAAGCGGGTGAACCTTTCTCCATCCGCTTAGCTGTCATTCTACTCTGCCATATAATGCGTTCAATATTGGACATACTGAGCCGACTTTAAACAATATAAAAATAATTTGCAAATATTCTGAAGCCCAAATGGAATCAAATTGGTTAACCCTCTCAAAATGCTGTAATTCAAATTAAGTACATTTGTGTAATAATCAAGCTAGTTAAAATTGGTGCAAATTTTCAAAAACACAGAGAGCACAGTCCCCTGCTTCCTACCATCCTTATGATGACCACACGAGTAGGATAGGGAGGCATACCTTCATACAGCCCCGGCCAGAGCGAGAGACTGACGTAAGCTGGTTTTGGCAGGACGGTTGGGTTAATGAGCCAAAGGGCAGACGTTCAAAAACCCATGAAGGGAACCTGCGGCAACTATTTGATCCATAGGTGCCTTTACATTTTTTCATGGTGGGATCAAAGCACTCAAACCTGGGTAGAGAGGCCTTGCAATTAGTCAGATGATCTTACGAGATGAATGTCTTAGAAATATCAACCTTGTATAAAAGTAAGGATGAAAAAAATAACAACCTTTCCCCAGAGACACTGATTGGGATGCAAATAACCACTTGGTATGGCATTTAAAATGCTGTGTGGATGTCCACAGAGAGCTGAGGGCACACTATTGACTGGCCAGTACATTTGTGAAGCAAAAGCAAGCAGAATTAGCCTAATTGCTTTCACACAAGAGCTTCTGGGGAAAAAAAGTCATTAAAGCGGTGCTGAGGTATCTCACAACATAAAGCATCCCAATTAGATAGAAGAAGCTAGCTCTGAGCATAAAATCATTTCTGTGCAGATTCTGATCATGGACCAAGTTCGCATTCATTCACTTAATTGATTATTACTAACACAGCAGTAAAAAAACAAAGGCAGTTCAAGACTAAATGTCAACTTTCTAACTCAATCAACACGTAACAAACTTCCTGACAGCAGCCGTGTGTAATCAGGTATCAAAAATCACCGTTCAGACTCGCTGCGTATGCACTCAAAAAATAGCACATACCTAAATGGCTGTCAGCATAAATTCAAAAAAATTTCACATGGCTAACAGTAAGACCATTACTGCAGTATGACTATTATAGTTATGTTAGTGTCACTGGAATGTTATTAATGACAAAATCCAAAATATCTCATTAAATATGCAGTGTCAACAGCCTGCCAGGATAAGATCATTATTATGGCAAGGGGAGGGACAGACGAGACTGACAAGTTACCTGAGAAACTGGTGTGTGTCACAAAAAAAACCCACCCCTCTTGATTCCACGAAAATGAACTGGCCCAATACATAATGTCACTTAACCCGCAACCTACCTTATGCCAGATTCAGACTACATAACTTTTGAAGGCTTTAATTTGCCTGGGGAATCATTTGCATTTTGCTCGTCACGTACTGTCAAACTTTGTATGCTTTCGTGAACTGCTTTCTGTTTGGAGACCGGACAAGTCAGGATTTGTCCCGGTGAGGGATCATGTAGTGTGACCCACCGTCAGAGGCCAGTCGAGGCAATAACTGAAATCGACGGCAAGACTACCAATCGAACAGCCAGTCACACAGCCTGGACTGCAGAGCGATGCGCCGCATCCAAAAGTTGTGGAACTTTAACTTGGTATTCATAGTAGCAGCCAGGAGAAGATCCTGTATGCGCTTTTTGTAATCTGTAAAAATGACAAACCAACCAATTAATGCAGATTTTTCACAATTTCAGTCAACCGCAGCCAAGATTTTCTTTGTTCGACCACAGAAATAACAAATAGAATGGCTACTAATGGGGATACAAAAACCCTTAAAAAAGCAAAACTCATCTTGACTGACTTACTTTCTTTGTTTTTTTTACGTGTAATGCAACAAAACACATCAGCCTATGTGCACAGAAAGGCAGACACTATAATGTGAATTTTCTGTGTGTCTGGAACCATTTTCAATACTTAAACAATTTTAGTTTTAAAAGGGAGACATGATTGTATTAAAAATATATTTAGACTTAATTAATGTAATAGTTTTTACATGATTCTTACTGGTTCATCATAATCAATGTGATCACTTGGATCCAGCCTAATAAAGAGACAGCAGTCTGCGCCACAACAACTGTAGTTGTTTTTGCCATAATATTTAAATAGAGGACAAGAGGGTATTGTTAAAAAAAAAAAAATGCCATTCACTGTCATGTCATAAGGAAGATGTACTCTTGAAATTTCCCATTTTTTTAAAACATATTTCAATGATTAAAAACTTGCTGATATAATTGCAATTACAATATAACTCAAAACTAGTGTTAAAATGCACATCCCATTTTGATCATCAATAGAATCATTTAAGACATAGCAAGCAGAGATCCTAGAAAATTCCTCAACACAGGTATTTGCTTTTTTTTCTGTTTTTAGTAATCGGTATATATTTTTTTTCAGCTGTTAAGACTGAAAAACAAGCTTGGTTAAGAATATAGTCATCAGTTGCAGCCCTAAGTGACATTTCTAAGAATATCAATGGTGTTTATGGGCCATGTACCAGCTGACTTCGTTAGAAGAAGGTTTTCACAGCTTAATAAAGACTGTGCCTATTTAGTCCATTGCTTGGTTAAAAAAAAACCCAAAATATATGAACTGTCCACTTCAGGCACCAGTAAGACAACAAGCCAGCCGGCCGTCTGCTTCTGCAGTTTTTCAGCTGCCTGCGCCTCCTGGAATGCAAAAGGAGCCAAGGGGAGCAGCAGTTCAGGCATGTGTCCGGGAACAGAGGGCGCTCAGTTTGCCAAAGAAACAGCCGGGAGGAGATTTCCATCTGATAGGCCCCAGCGTTGCTGCTGCTGGTAGACCTTGCTTGGAGTCGTGGAGGGAGCCCAGAGACGGTGCTCTGCATGGCAGCATAGAAAGGACCCTTTGTTACGACGATTATGGAGTGTTAAGCCCCACGGGGCCTGAGCATCCCTGTGTACTGCCGCGAGGAAGGGGGGCAGAAACAAGAAAGAGAGGTGGAGTGTGGAAAAGACAGAAAATGAGGGAAAGGTTGAAACATGAGAATATATGGAAAGATGCACTACAACGGAGCAAAAACATGTTATGTTGACACTGATGAAAGGGAAAATGGGACTGGAGCCAAACGGGGCGTTTTTATCTTAACTCACAAGATGTTTTCTCGGAGCTGTGTTGTCTAACAGAAAAGCCTTCTGGGAGTCGTAAAAAATCTCACTGCATCTCCTCAGGCGGGTTAAGGTTGAAAGCCATTAAAAGCTGCACATTGTGTATCTGCCACTTCCCGTGGAGCCACAGACTGCACAATATGTACAAACAAAACATGTCATAGGAGTCAATTGAGTAACTGTGTACTTTCATCCATGATTAAGTCTCATATTTCACATTTAACAAATGACGATCTATCGGGAAATATTTGAGATGACGAATTCATGGCGTCATCATATTGTTTTCCCCAACTTTCAAAACAGAGTGTGGTTCACCAACATTCATTCAGAACACCGCTCTGCCTCATACTAAAAACAACACTGAGAAATGTTGCTAAGAGGTAACTTCTGCACATTGGCTTCATGGGTTTCTCAAAATGATCTTTGTTCTGGACTATGGCGGTTACATTATGACTCCCTTCCCACCTACCAGGAAATAGATCGAACTTTTACTGGAACTCAAGAGGGAAGAAAGACCGACTTTAAATGAACTGAAAACAGGCCTTAAGGGATCAAAAGCTCACCCCAGTGTGACTGTATGAATGTATCTATTAAAGTCACACGCTTCAACACGTGCAACTGTACTGCCAGCTATTTAAACAAAAGGGTGGGCTGCCAGAAGTACATGCGCGCACCCCGCGGGCGCGCACATCGTCGGACAAAAACAAAGACAGAAACACTCTTGACAACACAACACACAATTATTCAGCCCTTTTAAGTGTAATTTTTTTGGAAACGTTTGATATTTTCTGCCGCGGTGTTTTGACTGTGACACGGTTAAAAACGTGTAATAAAAGAGCCGGGCTGCGCTGTTAACTGGTGATAAGCTGCTTCGGGACGGTTTCCTGTTTTATTGTATCATAAGCACTTCGTCACGCAGGGCTCTGTTAGTCGCTGAAGACTAGTTTCGAAAGGAATGACGCAGACGTTTTATCAATATACGCGCCGGGGTTAACAGTTGTCGCCATTCAAGACTGGTTTAATTAGAAACATACTTCTTTACGTTGACGCTAGTTGACAAATACGAAAGTGACAACTCCGTATTCCTACTGATAAATGACTAAATGTCCCTTTTTTCGTAGTCGACTTATCAGGTTGTTTTTTTTTTTCCAATTACTATTATGTTCTCAACGAAATCCAAGGGGGCCAGAAGGCGAAAGAGGAGGCAAGAGATCTCACGGTGGCCTATGTGTGCTTAGCTTGCGCAAAAAGCAAACAGACGAGACTCACGGTGAACGTTACCAGCAGCGAGTCCTCCTCTCGGCACTTCACGTTCGAGGCATTCACGGTGGCGAGAACGGCCACACTCCGACCAGAATGCGGCGCGATACTTCAACAAAAACAGGTTTTGATCGCTCCGCCGCTGCTCGCCCTGGGCTCGGCAGCTCTTTATTGTAGGTGTGCGGAAACAATCGCTGTGAGAACTCCGCCAGCTGCCTCGCTCTCGCGCGGTCTCCATGGCGACCTCGTGAAAGGGGCGGGTCCTAAACCGTCATCCAACCAGAGGGCTCGACTTCAAAATAATGGCACGCAAGCTGATGTGGAGATAAAAGAATTGACAAAAAAAAAATGAATGACACGCCGAAATCTGGAGCAAATATCTTCTCAAGATGCCACAATTTACATGTATTATGATGCACGTGCCATTATGGATCATTTTGATTGGCATGTAGATTTATTTTGTTGGATCTTATGCTGATTTTGGCTGAATTACACCTGAAATGCCAAGCTGTAATGGAATCTAATAAAACACAGCAGTCTTGATGGCAAATATTGACAAAAGAATGTCTTTATTCAGGCCCAACTGGCAAAAACATTTCTATTCAAACCATTTTCGATATACCAACTATCATTTAGTATTCAACATAAACAGAGAGCCCTTAAAGGATAATAATAATTGGAAGACCTTACTGTTACATCTCTTGTTAAAATCCTGATATGTATACATATTAAAGAATGTTGTCTTAATATAATGTATAATGCTTATCTCCCCACAACTATACCATCTTTAAGGCTCTTACAGTGCCTGCAATATCTCTGACGGTCTACACAGTTATTTTGTCTATGCTAGGATGCCTGAGGTCTTGCCACTGGGGAGACAGTCGTCATTGTGTGCATATGCTTTCGATCCATACATTAAACATATAATAAATAAACATCGGTTTATTTGATCATATAATATGCGGAACTGAAATGTATTCACACAGTGTGTAAGCAGATATAAGATGAAATAAATTCCTTACAGCAACTGTTGAATAAAAGGATAGTAGGAAGAAAATTCACAGTCAACAATGACTGAAAAGGGTGCTCTTGAAACCTAAAAATCTATACTAGGTATGAAAGTACGGAAAAAGCTTCAATATTAAGAGACATATCCTTATTGCCCAAAAATATTTTTTTTAGCAATTAATATTTCGTTGCATTGACTCAAACACTTATGCCAAGCTTTCCCTTTGTTGATTTCACATAGCTGTAATCAAATCCAGTTTTACTCTCTCGTAATCCAGTTAAATTTGACTCCCTCCCTAGTTTATTCTTAAATCCCAATCCTATCCCAATCTTCTTTCCTATGCATACTCTTCTCTCCGTTACAAATTCTTCATGATTTATGAAGTTCTGGAACTTGCCAATTGCTAATTAGTCAAACACCAGCTAAACACCTTGTTATGTCATTGAGTATTTAAAAAAATATTTGACAGGACATTCTACAGATGTACCCCTTGATAAACAACAGGCTGCTGAATACAGTATTCCTCAATTTTACCAATTAATATGAAAACATTAATATAAAGCATTTTAGACTCATATCCAATTAGATAAACTATTCCACAGGGAGAAAATATGCTTAAAAAAAAAAAAAAAAAACAGTATTAATCGTGTACTCTTCTTGACTCATTGCTTTCAGGGATCAATTGAACGTTATTTGTGTACCGGAGGGGCGTTTCAACCATTGACCGTAGCTCCGTTTGAACCAGTCAAGCGTTCCCAAGTTGCAATACAGGACAAATGCTGACATCTAGCGGTGACTTGATTTTCCTATATACGTAGTTCTCGAGACGATCATCTTTGTTGACAAATAATTACAAATACTATGTATAATTCAAAATCATAAAGGATGTCTAACTTAAAGAGCTACACATTATTCATCAATATGGGCTACGTCTACATTTTATTGCAGAAGTAAAGAATAATTGCTACATTAAAAATCTTTAAAATCACACATTTCCATTTTCCCTTATTACAATTATTCAGACGCATTATTCCTGAACATGTGAACGTAGGAATATCTCCCATGTCACAGGAGTAACTGCTGGACACAAGATGCCATTATTTAATGTGAGGTCCAGTCTCGGTGCACTGGAGGCTTGACTTCCAAACGATTTAACACGTTCATCACTTAATATCAAAACAACCGTTGAGTGTCAATGCACACGCACACCAAATTTCACAACTGAGATGAAAACATTCACTCTTTTGAACAATAAGACCGGGACATTTATAAATAGATCGGGGACTTGAAACCCACTGGCGCTGACGGTCAACTTTGAATTGTGAGGATCGTTCCATGCCGCTCGGGGAATCACTCGATGCTTTCCATGTCAAAACATTATGCACGTCTCTTTTTATCCAAAAGTCTTGTACATTTATACAAAAAAATGACTATCTAACAAACGATGCTTCCAAAGAGAGTGTCACAAATACATACCACAGGCTGTTGATTCACAAGCACCCTCCTTTTATTCTGAGAAGTGCGCACGCCCAGCTGCTTTGTAGCGCATAAAATGAACCTCAGCGTGCGTTGCAATGCTACGCCGTAGGAACGCCCGCACTGCTCATGTAGTAAGTATGGGTTTCAGTCGCATTCTGAACAGCGAAGGATGATAATTCCGTAGTTCAATTGGGTTATTTATCGTCGAACCCAAATTAGTCTATGGCCAGTCAGTTCTTTCAAAACAAGGGCGATAAACAGGCACCTCAAAGGAGAATCAAACTCAAACCTTGCTAACTAGCTAGCGTGAGTTCCGTTAACTCAAGCCAAAATGTCATCCACAGAGGAAGTCATTCTCTGTGCGAAGTCAGCTTTCGTGCTTTAGTTCGTACTTCGTTACTTGTTTTCTTATCTAGTGAGTTGTTTTACTTGAGCGTTCGTCCAGATAACCTTAACACTGTGTCCTCTTCTCCATCAACCAAGGACCCTTAAAGTGCTGCTCAATGGGTCACCTTATCAATGGCCCCAGACTAGTGCAAAATGTTGCTTTTCTAGACTTCTCAAATACTTCTGCAGTGGTAGAACCTCAGTCATGCTGGCGTTTGCCTTTCCTGAAATTCTGGTTATTTGTGTGAAAGTTGACTTGTATTTTTCATAAATAACCACAGTAGACAGAACCGTGTTTCGAGTTAGTCACTTGACTTGAAATATACCTGTAGCAGTACTGACTGTTATCAATGATGGATTTCAGACAGTAACACAGATCTCAATTGAACATCCGAACTTTCAAATAACTTCTCAGTCAAGTTTATGAAATCTGTTGACAATTTATCTGAAAAAAAATAACAAAACATTTTTATTATCATTTATTTTTGTTATTTCCACCACTTAGGATAAATGATGAATATAAGAAAGGGAACATTTAAAAAAAACATGGTTCTATTGTCATCATATCACCACTATTTTAATCAAAAGCTTTAAAAGCTTAGCTTTAATATCAAGTTACTTGAAAATGTGTTACTCAATTTCACATTTTACAACCCATTTTGCCTTGCAGGTTTTAATTAGCATATATTTTTGTCAATTACTTTTTATAATTTTTGAAAAATTTGTACGGTGGATGCAGGCTACAGTTTTCACAAAAACTTAAGGCCAACTTTGTTGTCACTGAGATCATCAAAATTTTGTACGACTTGACTTTTCACCTTAATGACTTCACTTATAACAATGAGTGGATTTGCTTAGTCTTCACAAACAACTTGGGATTTGTTTTAGCACCTGTGCTTCTTACCCCTACTTCTGAACACTCAATTTGGATCCTTGTTGGTTGTGATTTATACATGCAATATGCCTTTAATGTCTTTTACGTTACAAGATTTAACCCATAATCTAAGATCACAATGCTATAGAAGCGAAATCAGGAAAGAAAAAGAACTGGAGAATAAACTCAACTGTACCTGTGATATTAGCTAATCAAGAAACTGATCAGGGACACTATATTTCCCAACAACAAGCAAATGCAAAAAATGCCCCAGCAGCAAATGAGCAGTGTTGACCTCCTCTTAGTTTGCCTGCACCCAGAGCGCCCCACTTGTTTCATGTTAAAAGGCCCCCACATTACTCATAATACCATATTGTGAAGATACAAAACTGGATGAAAACCAGCAAAGTTATTAAAGCTATTACAATTACTCCTTGATTCCCTTTACAGATGTAGTGACAGTATAGCTGACTGAATTAAAGGCCTGCGTAAAGGAACAGGACATTCGGTTTGTTACAGAGACTCACTGTTCCCCTGCTTTCACCGTCTCTTCAATAAACTGGTGCAGGTAAGAGTTGAAGGACTTACTCCTCACAAACCAGTCAGACTGAGGTCCAAACTTGTTGGTGACAGGGGGATATGATGTTCAAGGCCTCTGCCTTGTACAATGCTGATGAAAGCCACCAGGTGGATGTTTCTCCTGCACCCTCTCTGAGTGGAAGTTACACCTGGGTGGAGCCCATGGGCTTGTTTTGGTCTTTGGCACCAGAGATTCCACATAATAAAATCTTGAAGAAGAATGTGCTCGACCCAACATTGGTGGGGATGGGTTGGTTGTGGTCTTTCTGAGCAAGTCTCTTGGCAAATAAGGGTTATGTTGTTCTGGCATTGGCCTACTGGGGCTACCAGTATTTAGCAAAAAACCTTAAAATATTGGATTTGTAGTACTTTGAAGCGGTTGTAATGTATTTGAGGGGACAGCCAGAGGTCAATATTTAAGATTAATCATCTTTATGATATTGGAGTCTCTGTTCTATTCCTCCCTTTTCCCTTAAGTATGTCGTAAAGTAATTAAATTAACAGGTAACTAGAAAAGGCAATCAGAGAATGCAAACAGCAGCCAACACATCTTAATTCCCAACAACATATGCTCTTCTTTTTCCTGCAGGCTCACATTTCAGCTTATACCAGTTGGTGGTCTTAATGTTTGTTTTGGGGATTCCTAAGTGTGACTTTTAGATCAAGGTCATTTGGTGCCATCTGACAGGTGACACATGAACTGCAGACACGGTTGGTTCCGCCTACGTGAACACTGGGATTAGTTATAAAATGACCCCAGCTAAAGCTCTTTATGTCCAAAAAATTGTAATTTACTTTTTATCGACCTTGACCTTTGACCTAGAAAGTCCAAATCGTTAATCTACTGTAGGCAGTGCCGAATGACACCAGTTGGACCTCCCTATTTCAATTCTTTCTGGAGTTATGGCAAAAAAAAAAAAAAACCCACAATTTCTGACCTTTGAGTGACCTTCCCCTTTGGCCACACCTTTGAAAATTTCATTGAAATCAGTCAAGTAAATTTTATGTGATCCTACTAAAAAACCACATTTAAAATGGGCACTGGTTAAAACATGACCTTCTAAAAGCCCTGCCTAATTTTACCACTGCTCTTTTTGAATTTAGCGATGTTGTTTACTGACCGACTGTTTATTTAATCACATCCTTGCTTTTGTAAACATGAGTATTAACTCTGTGCTTTTCTGTACAGGTGAAAGGCCTTGGGATTGGCTTTATATCCATCTCTCACAGTGGCAGTTTGGCTTTGGCGATGTCATCTTACCTCTCTGGGATCTCAGCGACTATCTGTATTCATGGCTGCATTGGATAATACTGTCCTTCCTTTATGCTACAAAGATCTTATTATCCTTCCACTGGCCCCTGAAATTAAGAATGTTCAAATAACATACTGGGCTTTTAGACATAGGTGATGCGTTACCAGAACCGTCCTCGGAAAAGAGCAGGGCGTCAATACTTCCAATTGAACGTGCCAGCTGCCAGTTCCTGTTCGCAGCATCTGAAGAAGACCGCAACTGGAACAGCGTGGTTTTTTGCAAAGAATGCTGCTGAAATGCTGAGAAGTCACGGCAAAGACAAAAATCGAACCTATGTTTTCAACACACCCAACATACTCAACAGTGAATAATCCCTTTTTCATCACTTTTAAAAACCTGTCCTCACTCACCAAAAGATAAAGACTTCCCAAAGTTTCTTCACTGTACCCCTACGTATTCAAGAGACTCACGTTTCAAAAAAGTTTAAATTTACCACATTAAGGTGGGGTTCTTCACTTCCTCTTAGACTACTTTCATACCAAATTAGTTGCTGTGAATTTTAAAAACTTGCTTTTTAAACAGTCACCAAGTGAGTGGCATTGGTGTGTTAAAACAGAAAAGGGACAAACACAAAGTTAGAAGGTCACTTACATCTAAAACGTTTCCCAACATGGAAGTAGAGACCCCACAAAAAGGTCCGCCAACAAGTGCAAAAAGCAAAAGAGCTGAAACTACAAGTATTAACTGAACATAATAAGCCCGATGTTGAAAGTCTTCTTTTGATAACACTTTACAACGTGAGTACTATCTAAACAGGCTGCTCTTCCATGCGGTGTTGCAATTATTATTTGAAAATTATGGGGGGAAAAAAAAAAAATCAGAAAAGCAATTAACTTTGCTTATCGTGCAATTTCCTATTTGGCTTATAATGCATTTTACTAAAATGTAGTCATACTAAGTCCTAGGCTATTCATATTCATAATACTGTCATATTTTGGGCACTTTTTGTGACTCGGATCGATCATTTGTATCCCCTGCCACATGGTGGTGCTGTCCCCTCGCTCTGCATATTTTGCCCCGTCATATAGATTGCAGGTGGTTGTAAAATTGCATGGGAGATTAATGGTACCTACTGCAGTTTGACTGCCGTCCTTCAAGGCTTCCAACTTCACTGTTTGTTTTTTTTTCACTGAACCCGATGGTGCTGTAACAGGAAGTGAGTTCCAAGGTAGTGATGTTAGACTTGATCTCGCTATAGAAATAATATTTTGAACAGATTAGTAAAGGTAGTTGTAGGGGTCAGAAACCCTTTTTGTTGAGGTCTTGTTTCTCCTGTTTAATTTAGGCAAGATGTGCATGTTTTTCTTTTGTTTTGGGTTTTGGTTTTTTTTTGCTTATTTTATTGACATTAGATAAGTAAGTCTGTAGTACTGAAGCTCGTTTTGTTTATAATTTTGGGCCATAACCAATGCTTTCTCTGGTTTCTAGGTACTACTTTACCAGACTTGCAAATGAGAGAGAGAAATAAAAACCTCTACCAAAGGAGAAAAGTTGCCACATTTCCATGTTGAAATCAATAGTTTTTCAATCAACCAACCAGACTTCATATATTTAACACTTTTCATCCATAGGTTGCACCATAAGGTGCTTAACTTAAAAAAAAATAAAGACCCAATACACACAACATTCCAAAATAAAACAAGAACTGAATGGAGGAAATGCTGTGAACGGTGAGGAAACACCAGAGAAAAGTATTAAAACCAAACCATCTCTCCCTGCTACTCAAATTTTCCATGACCCTGGAGTCTTTGTGCTTTGTGGTCTAGCAGGTTGTCATGGATGGTGGTCGGAGCTGCTGCAGTGGTCTCGTTGAGGCCCACTGACTATATTAGGAAGGGAGCTCTTGTGATTTGGATCCTAGTCTGGATGGCCCAGCACCATCTGGATCCATGGACTACACTTACTGTACTTTTGGACAAACAGACTACACCTGCTCCTAGATCAATAGGCTCCACATACATGTGGATTTATAGATTTCTCACACCTTTGGTCTCATGGAGTTCTGTTCGAGGTACTAAGGGCAGAGGGTGTCACATCTGTGCAGTGTGTAATAGCCCTCTGAGACAATATGTGATTTTGGGATATATAAATTACATTTGATTTGATTTGACCAGGAATGAAATGAAGGCAGTTGATAAATAACAAAACACTAGAAGATCAAATAATAATAATTTAAAAAAAACACTACAAGAGAGGAAATGCACTGAAATCCGTAAAATTAGTTCGGGAATTAAAACAAAAAACCTAGAATAATAGACTAAGAGGATAAATAAAGTTCAATCAAAAGCCATACAGAAAAGGTAAGTTTTCTGTGTTGGCCTCAGGTCTTCAGAAAAGCCGCTGCACAGCCGCGGACCGTAATGATTAAAAGCTGTCTCACAGGTGGCTTTATTCTAACTTTCGAGAGGACGGAAAACTACATTCACTCATTGTGTAAACCACTAAAATACATGTGAATGCTTGAAGGAAAGCCGTACTGTGACGTTAAAGTGTTATAAAATTGCAAAAAAAAGCAGGGGCGACATTTTCAGTGCCTGTCAGCACATTTAACTGTGACACAGCCCACTCTCACATTCTTGCAGGAAGTTTAATGATGAGCCAATATGCAGGTTTTCTCAGTATGATTACTGGCAGATTTGTTCTGATCCATGGTGCATAAACTGCAAGTGTGAATTCCTGAAAGTGTGAGCTGTCATCAGCTGAACTCTGCGGGTAATATAGCTATAGTTTTCCTGGAAGTCATGTGTCTTGTACGCTACTCTGAGGGGGTGGCAGTGGCTTTTCTACTCTCAACAGTCAAAACAGTTAAGTGTTTGGGCGTCTGTCCTGAGACACTTGCTCCAGTCAAGAGTGATTGTGGGGAACTTCAGCTGTGTCATTCAGAAACACTGAAGACCACGCAGCACTGTCCTTACACCTACGGCCCACTTTGTCCACCCTCTCAGTCTGATGCTGCTTGTGTTATGCAAGATATGTTAACAAGTGGGCTAATGCATGAGTTGTCGCTATAGGGCGAAAACCAACGTAAAAGCAATCCAATCAAGTTAAAAATAACCTTTGTTGAAACAGAGACAGGTGAACGTGCTCTAGAAAATACAAGTATGTTAATTCTACTGCTGACAGGAAGGTAAATGTAATATTTTGGCCAAAACAGGCTCCTAAATGGAGACAGTTTGATGGATCATTAGCTCTCTATGGGCACTCTATGAGTGTTTTTCTCATTTCTACCTATTATACTTTAATTCTTCCAGCTTTTTCTGGAATCTTTTACTGTAAAATCAATTAATCTGTGAATTCCATTGATGTCTTTAATGTCTTTTACGTAACATAAAACCTAAAATACATCAATGAAGGAAGAAACAATGTCAACTTTCATTGTAGCTAATGAATTTTCTGACTCTGCAGTTCATTTTTTTGCAATTCAGCAAATGTTTAAAGCAGTTTTATTTCAGCAATCAGCACCCAAACACATTATTTGCCAGGAAATGGATTTTTTTTTAAGTTGCGTTTACTGTTGATGGAGCATACTAACTATGGAAACTGCCCAGACTTAATTTTCTTCTCCTTTTTAGCTAGTATTTTGAAAATTAAAGTTTAAAAACAAAAACTAATGTCACCCTTAAAACACTATATGAATGTCTCTTTTTTACGTGCCATACAGAAGTACCTTTGGTAGTTGCCTATCACTGTAGGTTTGACCCACAATGCCGAGGTCTCAAACTGAGAGGTTACAGAGTGTATGTGTCTTAATACTGCTAAACTCCCATCTAATATAACTGTAACTCCCCTAATTTATTGTTCCGCAATGCTTTGTTCCTGTTGAAAATATCAATATTTGATGCAGCCGATTTAAAGCTGTGTGTGTGAGCCTTGATTTCCAGTTTTCTCTCCTGTAGAGAGAACTCAAGTCAAAAATTGCAGAGAAGAAAATCAGAAGATTCTTAATTTGTCTCATACGATCATACTACTGTAGTGGGACTTGTCTGCATTTAACCATGCCCGAGGAGCAGTGGCACAAACAAAAGATCTAAGTCCGTGCCTTAATCGACTGACAGGTTTTGGGGGTTCTTTCTAGTCTGTTTATCTTGTCTTGATCTATTAGTTGTAAGGTGACAGACAAGAAATTGGTTTAAAACCTGTTGAAAGGAAGAGCACAAGTCCATCTTAAAGTGTTCTTGTTCAGTTTTACAGAATTGTTACTTCAGCTGCATGAACATTTGTTGTGGTAATTCTGGATTAAAGTGTCTTCATGTGTCCCTTTATATTTTATGAAATGACTATTTAGTCCACAGACACCTGAATGTGTTGATACTTTAGCAATGACAAAAGCCCACCAGCTTTTAAAATTCACTTTGAGATTCTTCAGATAAATGGATATGAATGTGTAGTGGCTAATCACCTAAGCGTGGTATACATGAACAAGCTGGCAATATTGTGTTTAAAAAAAATACCCCTCACAATCTGAGAAATTTTTTTGTCACACATCGAACATAGTGTTACTTGCCAGCATTTGGTAAATACTTGAGACAGGAACTGGATGAACGCCCACACTGTATAGGAAGGAAGTGCAATGTTCAGATAAAAAGTGTAAGAGATGTTCAACGTTTCATGAAATATAAAATGCAGAAACAACTCACAAGAATGATAACCGCCACGACAAGGTACAAACGTGGGGAGTCCCACGTGGTGTCACTCTGGTTGTGTTCCGTGTATACAGTAAAGGAGTGTGTGGTGATGACTTAAAGGTTAAACCCTAAAAAAAACATGCTACAGTTTGCCATTTGGAGCTATTTAGTTAATAATGATTTGTTAAAAAGGCTGACATCTCTGTTTGTGTGATAAATGTTAAGCAAATGTTTCTTTGCCTATCTAAACAGCTAGCCTGGCTATGTCTAAACTTTAGTGTGGTGTGCTCAACATCTGTAAGCTCAAATCGTTCACACTGTACCACATTATAACACATCTGTTTGAGCATTAGTGTCAAAACATATACACCAAATTTAGGACACACTACATGGAGTCATTACTGTTTAAAATTATTTTCAAATGCGAGGGGGATTTCCTATGTTTTCCAACCTACCGCAGGAATCTGTTTCCTGACACCGATCCCATCTTCTACACCCAGTCTTTAAATTCCATCATGATCCTTTGGGAGAAAATTGGAGAGGAAATGTGGGATGAGATTTTAAGTTCATAAATCTACTATTTGTGAGAGACGAGCTGTCATTCAGTGTATAGTAGGTGCACAGTACCTAATTTAGTAATGGGCATTAATGTAAGATTTATGATGGGATGTCTTCAGTATGTTGTAGAAGTCTGCATTCACCTGCAGATCTTGGATGAATATTTGTGCTTGGTGAGGTGTGTGTAATACCCACGTGACTGTACTTTTTTAATATTTACTACCGATACTACTCTTTGCTGACAGATGGCTTTTTGTTTGTTTTAGATTTTAGATTGTTTTTTTCTTCAGTTGGATGAGCATTTTTTCCACATTGTTTTGATGAAAGGAATTTATTGGATATGTACTTTTATATTTATACATATTTTTTCAAATACTTTTTGTGATGCTTAGATGATGCGATTGTATTTTCTTGTGAAATTAAAAGAAAAATGTGAGGGGAGAGTTGTGGAAGTGGATCTCAATCCGCATGTGACTGCAAATGTGAAATCAGAATCTGTGCACGTGTAATAATTGCAAATGTGTCACAAATATCTGCAAATATGCAAACAAATTTGGAAATGTGTACTTGGATATTCATGGCTGGAAAGTATTTTGTTTGTTTAAAATACAGACAAGTCAGAAGTTACAGCTTAAATTGGCCTTTCAATTGGCTGTCTTTTCACATGTGACCGCTATGATGGCAGATCTGCAAGCACAAATCCCGATTTACAAGTGTGGCATAACACCCAGGGAGTTTAATCAACCACAGGTGCATGATATCGATGCGATTGGCCTACTTTAGCTGAATCAGTGTAATAATGATATGGGGCACTAAATTTGATGCACTCACTTTTTATCAGAGACGAAAAGTGAGATTAGAAAAAAAATAGACATATGCCACAAGTGGCATTGCACAACTTTAAAGCCATGAATATCCCTGTACATATCTACAGATCTGTTTTTGTATTTACAGATTTACGCACACATACACTTTTGGATCTAAATATTCACAAATTTCAACACATTTGCAAATCTGATTACACCTTTTCAGAATTCTGGACATATTTACAGATCTGACAACAAGCACATGCATTGAGATACTGTTTCATAACTGTGGTTTTATCATTAGTGCCATGGTCACACAAAAGACACTTTTAGCAATGTGGCTACCAGGTTGGCCGCAGTCCAAAGCCAAAGCAGCTTCAAGACTTTCAATTCAGCATAGTAAATGTGGTCTCAGTGCTACAATAAAGGCAAGGGAAACATCTGGTTTGTATTAATAAGTGGGCAGGTCATGGTAGTAAGGTGAAACGTAAAGCCTTAACATAATGAGCAAATGCCCTTCCGTGTGGTTAGTTTTGATTACTCTCCTTCTTTCTCTTCCTTTGCCTCCTACATCAGTGAAGACTCCTTTCTTTTAGATGGTAAGATTTTCACAGGTATTCACTTTGCACCACTGTTACCTTGGGATAGCATCCAAGGAGAAAAATACATCTTCCAGACACACTGCCTTGGTGCTGTGAATCCAGCTTGCATTACTTTAATGTCAATTCGTCTGGTTGTAGCATGAACAGCACCGTGAAAGTGAAGCTTACATAAAACTTATCAAAATGTTGATGGTATTGTGTTTTCCCAGTCATGACAATGCAATATTTATTTACCTTACAATAAGTTAAAGCCAAAATGTTGCGGAATGCCTGTTAAAGTTAAGATTATCTGAAAAAGTCAGAATGTCCTTGAAGCAGAATGAGTTGCACAAAACATCCTTATGTTTTCTCCTTGAGGTTTCATATTTAGCATATTTACCTTAAACACATAGGACTCTTAAAACTAAAATATTTGCATTTTCTTAGCTCAAATAAGCATACTATAGAAGTCTAGCTTGATACTGTAAGGTGTTGAGTCCTTGACAAAACTCATGGACCCTCTCTGTAAGATATGAAGAGAAGACAAAGATCAAGAAGTGATTGGAGGCATTGCCAAACACTTAGATCTGCTTTGTAAAATGTTGCATAAAAACCCTGGCACTCTCTGCGTCATTTCTGCAGTCAGTGAGATGACTGGGTGCATAGGTCAGAGGTCTCCTTTACAACCCCCACTAGCCCTCTTTTGTTTGTCATTTGCATTATAGAAAAGATTGTCATGATGCACTACTTACAGCTGTGGTGCCAAACCGCATAAAATGAATGGTGCAGAAAAATTCCCCCATCCAGCAGCTGTATGATTGATAAACCTGGGGGAAATGTTTTTCTAGCACCTCACAGTCAAATGCAGCGCTTAGTTTGAGGCTCAGTGACTCATAACCCAGACACATCTGTTTCCAAAAGTCATTATTCTTTCCTGTATAGATGAGATTGGAGAGAATAAATGGATAGATGGATAGAGATGACTTTATTAATCCCTGTAGGGACACACGTCACAGCAGCAAGGATGTTCAGATACAGGACCAATAGGACACGTAACAGTATAAAGTAAGAAATAAAAAAAAAAGTAGTAAAATATTGACAGTTCTAAAAAAAAAAATCTAAAAATATATGCAGAAGTCGTGCAGAGAGGAAGTGGCGTCCCGCCCACCCGGTCGCTAATAGATCTCAGCTGTCAATCATAATGTTCCCCTTGTGCGTTTAGGACATCAACTAACTAAATAAAACCAAACTGATTTAAAAGATTAACATGAACATACATCGGCATGTAACTACCTGAAATGAAGGAAATCATCTTTGGGAAACATTTTATGAGGAGTACTTCTGAGTTTTTGGTTTAGCCCAAATGCCAGCTGAAATAATGAAGGAGGGGATCTATACAGCCATCCACCACGAATCATTTCAATGTTTAAACTGCTTAGTTTAATGTCTAATGATGCAGGAAATAGAGTTTGCACATTCTGTAGAACTCGGAGACACAATGGATTTCAGTGAGAAACTCCATAGGGCTTAACGTTGTTATAGTTGTTAACTTAACGGAGTAGAGCTCAGGCCCTTCTTGTACACAACCTCTGTGTTGGTGGATGACTCCAGCTTGTTGTCCAAGTGTAGCCTACTCCCAGGTACCTGTAGGTCTGGACAATTTCCATATCTGTCCCATTAATGCAGACAGGAGATGGTGGAGGCTTGTTCCTCCTGAAGTCCACCACCATCTTCTTTCTCTTCTTCATGTACAGCTGCAGGTGTTTCTAACCACACTGACGCACGAATTGGTCAACCAGGTTCCTGTACTCATCTTCCCATCCATTCTCCACACACCCGACTATGGCCGTGTCATCTGAGGATTTCTGCCAATGACATGACTCAGTGCTGTACTGAAAGTCAGAAGTGTAGGTGGCGAAGAGGAAGGGGGACAGCACAGTTCCCTGGGGGGCCTTGATGTTGCAGATCAGACGTTCAGACACACAGTGCTGTAATCTTACAAATTGCAGTCTGCCCGTCAGGTAGTCAGTGAGCCATGCGATCAGTGGATCAGAGGGAAATCCACCTGCATGCACAAAACTCTGCTGTTCCAAGATCAGTGCAGAAATGATCAAGACAAAACCATGTTTGCTTATTGCACTGAAACCAATGACAACTTACGTGATATTGTAGTTCATTTTGTCTGCTTCAAAACTGTCCTTGTCCTCAAAAGGGGGGAAGTGAGCTTATTGCAATAAGGTCTTCATGTACTTTATGTGTGGATCTGTAACACCTTTTGATTTGAAATTTTATACAAGGTAGATCTCCACAATATCTTGGTCCTCCTCAAACACGATCTGGACCCAGATCTTTTTATTTTCTTAAAGGATTGTTCAGTTTAGTAATGTGAAATTAAGTATCAAAGTGGGTGAGCATCAGCAATCTCTGAAGAGAAGCTTATGCATGGTTATATTACATGTAGGCTCAGTATATAAAGAACAGCTGAAATGTTACTGCTACTGTGGTGACATTTTTAGCCAAACTGTCAGCCCGTTAGCCTATCATACTTTGATCCAGAATGAAATGTTTAAATAGCTGTATTTCTTTTTAAAACCCCACCCTGAAAATAATTCAGCGTCACGGTTGATGATTTCTGCTTTTGTTTTGCATTCTACCATTGATACGCTTTGGTTTCTATGTAGAAAATCTAAGGAACCAATCCTGATGCTTGCAGGGATGGCGCTGAAAAGTTTGGAAATAAAACTTACCATTCTGATGCACAAACTTGTACATGACATTGTACAAGTAGCTCTTCTTCCTAGGAATCCATGTATGGCTGAATTAATCCAATTTTAGAGCATGCCGCTGTGCAGCGTGGGATAGACTAGTTTAAAAGTCGTAAATGCAGGCAAACTCCAGCTCACTCCAACTACAGGTGAGGGGCAGAGCAGTAAGTGGAGATAGGGCAGTGCTAAAGTAGCACATTCATAGATCTCCACAACCTCGATGAGGCAAAGGTTTAGAATTGCATCTGGATATTTATTTTTAATGAAAATAAACATGTAATTATATGAAAAAAATGAACATTTAAGAGTTTAATCCGTGCCTGGAGTAGAACTTAACATTTTTACATTGGTCAAAATTCCAATACTTTGGTTTATCCAGTGGCCCTTTATTTAATTGTGCATATTTCTGCAAACCCCGAAGGATATGTTCACTTTACACTCCTCCAGTCATTATTCCCCATTTAAATAACTTACTACACTGAACCGTAAAGAAAACAGCACTGATCTCATGGCAATCTGTTGCACATTAAACTGTAAAATATAACCTGCACTTCATTGTGTTAATTTAAGGTTTTATTATTAAGTCAGTAATCAGAGGAAATAGCATAATGATAAAAAAACAAGCATTTCCCTTGTAAGCATTCTGTTCCGCAAACTCCACCCTTGGCCAACAGTATTTTCCTTTTGACACAGTGAACATCTTCACCAATTATTCTCCCCAACATTCACATGTAAGTTAAACACATAAAGTAGACTTTTTACGAAATACATGACAGACAAGTTTTTTGAAAAATAAACAATGACTTGCAGATATATTTACAAGATTTTAACTCGATGTTATAAACAATATGTAAAATCTTTGTTGAGACAACAGAAGTCATAAAATAATGCTGTAAAAACAAAAAGTAGCATCAGCATCTGCTTCATGATTGTAAATTGTACAGTTTGTAAGTAGTGCGCTCTTTATTACACAAACAGTTTACCACCATCCTTTACTGATGGTAGCCTCTATAATATGTTAATACACCATAAATTACATATTAATATAAGCACTGTGTGGTCAAAATATGTATACAGCTGTCAAAGATAAAATCCCATATTAAGACTCAGTAAAGTTCTCTGCTTCCAACAGAGGACTGAACTGGGTATTGTGACAAAAAGATACCTTCATAGAAAGTGTATTCTTTCCAGAAGGTGAGAGAGTTAAGTAAGGGGTAATGTTATCAATTCTTGAAATTGAATGCTTAGCCAAGCGGCTCACATACATTTTTCAGCATTATAGTAACCTTTCATTGATTGCACAAGCCATGTACAGTGGTTTGGGAAAACAGCACTCTACTGTTAAATTTAGAAAGAAGTGAAGAGGCAGTTTGTACAGTTGATGGTTTGGAACTCATGTATTAGACATTCGTATAGGCACTCAAATCAGTGACAAGATTCCAATATGGGAATTTTGGTGTAACGGTCAAAGCTGTGGAATCCCTTTCTGTACCATTGCTAACGAAAATAAAATAAAATAAACAAATAAAAAAAGAACAGCAATAAAAAATAAAGTAACAGACAAACATATAGACAAAAAGTACCACTAAAAATGTGGTCCCAGTTCGCAGTTTGGTGCAGCTACACCTTCTGAACATGGGGCTGTGCTGCCCGTCGGCCTGACTTATTGCGGCTACGTGCGTACACCCTTAGGAAAAGTGCCAAGAAAACTACAGCAACACCAAGGCCGCCTACTAAGGTGACGGCATGACCGTAGAGAAAACAAGAGAGGAGAATTGCGATGGCCTGGCGCAGGGTCATGATGATGGTGAAGACTGCGGCGCCAAACTGGTTAATAGTATAGAAGATGAACAGCTGGCCACACGCTGAGCAAACAGACAGCAACACGGCGTGAAAGGCAAACTCGGAGTGGCGCGTCATAAAGGCTAGCGAGTCGAAGAAGGCCCCCTGCTCCAGCAGAGAGCCAACAGTTAAGAGGCAGGAGAACATGTTGACCCCAAACATCATCTGCACTGACGACATCTTGTACTTGAATAGGTTGTCCTGCCAGTTGGAGGTGAAGCTGTCGAACGCGATGTAGCCAATGAGAATGATGAGCCCACTGAAGGTGGTGACAGTGGACGGGTGTTGGCTGGTTGTGCTGGAGAGCAGGAACATGCTGACGCCTACCGAGATCAGGATGGCCGTAAAGTACTCCCAGTATTCGTAGCTCTTGTGAGAGATGATCTTACCCATTAGCATGACAGGAATGACTTTGGAGGCCTTGGCCAGGACCTGAGTGGGGAAGCTGATGTATTTGAGCGCCTCGTACTGGCACCAGCTGCTCAGGATGTTGGAGAGCGAGGCAAAGGAGTACATGTACATTGGCGCTCCGTGGCGGGGTTGATTGAATAGGGTACACCAAATGCCGGACACAGTTAAAGCCAGAATACGGTTCATAAAGACCAAGAACTGAGAGTCGGTGAATTTCTCACCCGTCTCTTCTGTAGTTGTGGCCCCGTACTTGCGTGTCATCACCCTCTCCTGTAGGACTCCCCATGTCAGGTACGACACCTAAAAATAAGAACAACTGACTTCAGCTTTTTAGACTGTTGGGGAACTAGAGCCTTCTCTGATTAAGAATGTTACTTCGTTAATGTTTAAAGTGCTGCAACCCCCAATAAAAAAAAGAAGAGGGAGCACCCAAGAGGGAATGTGCAAGTACGAACAGAAATGTAGATACAAAAAATGTCTAAACCCAAAGCTACATACACAGATATAGTTCTCTGGATTATCAGTGACCTGTACATGAACGACACTGCAGACCTATAGAAAATCTATATGGATAATGAAGATTGACTCATATGAATTAAAGATGTGTGTAATGGATGGGTAATTAAAAGAGCTACAATGATTGATCAATTAATTGACTGGTTGATAGAAAGAAAAACAAATCACCAACTGTTTTGATAATCGAAAAAAAGCACTAAACTGTGTGCCTGCTGTGTTGTACTGAGCAGGTGATATGCAGTGCATTATTGGTTTAGGTAGCTTATGCTACAATACTCAGTAGAGCTGAGGGTAGGCTGCTCTCAAGCTGGCCCCTGCATACTTTCCCTCCATCACTCTCCAGAAGAAACAGCATCTGTTTCACTGTTTTCATAACAATGGTCTCAGACCATATTCTACTATACATAAATGCCTTTTTTTGTTAAAACATTTCATACTTCACTCATGTGTTTTGAAACAGTCCCTGTAAATATACAACTTACATTCAAATGAACACATATTTTCGAGACTACAGAGGGGTGTATATGATTTTAAATACTATATAACGGTAAGTTGTTAATGTTAGTATAATAAATATTTTATAAGTTAATGTTTTTATGTGTAGTCTGATTGTCTTCCATGATGAACACCTTACATTGTTGTACTGTCAGCAACAGTCTCCCTGTAGGCGGGTTTTATAAGCCACTGCCTCTTCATGGTATTTGGTTAGGGATGGTGAAGCTTTACTAACAGTATTTATAAAGAGGACGTAGGGTGTGGTATGAGAAGGCCTGGTATCTGCAGGGTTAGGTTGATACTCCTTTAGTTTTAATGTTGCTTCAGCTCCTGCACACTGAAATTTACTGTCCTGAAATATTGTCTCATATGAGCACCTCCTTTTATGAAACCATCCCTGAAATATCTCGGGAAATAGCAAGTGAACCAACAAAAGAACAAAACGGGCGGAATCATCCGCACGTTACATAACCGTAAAACAAACTTTGGTGCGGCTGCTGCACAAACAAAAAAATCTTCATGTGGTAGTTTAAAGGGATTGCACCTCATGCTTAATGTATTCAGAGACTGTGTTTTCTGGGAGGATACTCACCTGAAGTCCAACAGCACAAAAGATTAATTTGATGACCTGTCTCACTGATGAGCCCGAATCACCCTCGTTCCTGGGTGCAACTGCCACGTCATCCAACAGACCTGTTTTAGCCTCACTGCCAAACACACAGGCCTTTATAAAAGGGTAACAAATCCCGCTACCTGAAATAAAGGCAAACATGCAGAAAACTGAATGAATAAACTTAAAATCAAGGTTGCAGAGATCGAGTTCTTGAGCCGAAACTAAATTACAGGTCAGAATCTCACGAGCATGTACCTGTTTCTAAGTAATTGATGCGCCTGAAGTAACAAATGAGGAGGTAGCCTGGGATGATGATGGTGGAGTATCCCAGGAAGTTGACGAGGAAGCGGAAGAGCCAGACATCTTGCCAGCCTTCCAGCAGTGACGACTCTTCAGCAGCCACAGCAGAAGGAAGGAGGAGCAACACAACTGCAGGCCAAACCCTAAAAAGGTGATACAGTAACAAGTGGTAAAATGAAAAATAATACGAATTCAAGTTGTAGTAAGACAAAATAAAACAGTTTCTCTCTGTTAAGTATATGATTAATATCAATACACCAAGGATGCATTTACAATACTACACATCAAAAATATAAACAATAACAAATAGATGACAAGAAAATGAAAGCACAACTTTTTGTATTTCTTTACCACTTGGTTAACAGTACTAAAAAATAATATTAGTATTAAAAATCAATTTGTTATTTCTTTGTCAGTCTATCTCAATTTTCGTTTTATGTCAATATGAACAGAATCAATTTATGTAACCAAATTATTGAGGTGAATCATGTACCACTATTTTTAATAGGAAACTTGACAGGACAACTAAAGATAGTGAACAGAGTAAGTGTCATGTCATCATGATTCAAAAGCACACGCAATTAAAAGGTGCAGACATTTTGCAGCGAGATGAATTATATAGGGAAGCATGTAAGGGCAGTTTAGTACTCCATTTATAAAGATGGAGGAAATCCCAACAGACAAACAGCACCAGACTTCATATAATGTAACTCCACACCTTTCACTTGATCTTTCCTACCAAACAAATGACTTCTTTCTTGCTTCTATTCAAAATTCCCCAAACTTCCAAGCTGATGGTGACGTAACTGATGACATCATTAGTATATTTAAAGAAAACTCCCCTAAGAGCCATAAAGCGTACTACAAAACTATTAGAACTGGAGTGGGGCATCCCATTCAGAACAGAAGCAGACTTTTGGTCCCAAAGTAATGAAGCATGAAACCTGATATTAGAATAACCTGCACTAACTTATTCCTGATGGCAGTTCTTTCTTGAGGATGTCATTGGGAGTAGTATAGCACCAAATTTCTAAATTCCCAAAGCTTTAATAGATCTCAATCAAACAGGGGAAGTTGCGCACAGACACATTTATTTAAACAGTTGAATTATTTATATCAGATCACAGCTCCCTGACCCATAGCTGGCAACTATTATACGAAAAAAATGGAATGAGCTCCATCTCCAACACCTATACACCAAGTGTGTATCAAATTCAAAGCAAGGTCGGGCCTCCTCCCATAGTGGCCTGTGAATCTGACACATAGAGAGCCTCTTTGTGTGGAACTCCGCTGTGGCCTGTGGCAAGCCAGTAACCCGCAGTAGAGGGACCTGAACAAGAAGCTTATTACACGGAGGAATGCACCGCACTAGCTGGAATGGCAGTTGCACCACAGGCACATGAAGATCACTGCCAAAATGTACCTGAGGAGAAAATGAGGGCTTGTGTCCTGTGTGAATACATGACAGTAGATGTGCACTTAAGATAAAACCAACACAGTATTCCCTTATAAAAAAAAGTCTCACAACTAACAACAACTTAAACGTCCTGACCTGTGGAGGGAATGGTTTGGATTAATAACACAACTGAACGATCCTGTGTAGGGGGAAAAAACCCAATCAATTACTTGTATCAAATTCACAATGATTTCATGACC
>KV751333.1:9886863-9904611 GCA_001698575.1 Mola mola
AATTACACACTCTATATTGACAAATCAAATATGGTGTCACAATATTATTTTTGACTTCAGTACGCTTTAAGAATTACGTGTCTGCTAGTACTATCACTATTTCAGGATCACCATTTTTTTAGTTATCAAGTAGAGGCAGTTTGAGACGCTTTTGGTTGCATAATTTGAATCAAGCCCTAATTTATCAAAGCAATGTAAGCAATAAACTATGGCGATAAATGAATAAATAAATAAACATTTTCCGTGGGAGTAAAGTAAACTTAGCCTGTCTGGGAATCCTATTCTATTCGCGTCGCAGAATTAAGTGTAACACCGGTTGCACGCAGACACGTATGTTAGTGAAAAGTCAGTTAGGGTTGTCTACTCCTGATTTGTTTTTTCGCATGAGTTATTTTTCTGTTAAGCTAGCTGCTCTCGGTCTCGAAAGAGATGGCATCCACCCCCTCTTCTCTCCCCGGCCCGACAGACTCACACGTCTCCGCTGTAAGACAGCATGAAGTCGCGCCGACCTGTCAGGTTGACGGCGTCTAAATTTTAAGAGGATGCCTTCTTTTGGAGTAGCCTCCTGTAGCTCACTGTCTTGAACTTCTCAATGGCCGATGTGTTCACTTGAGCAGGAAAGCGCCCTCCTATCTCTTTCATGACTGGACGATGCCGGAAATAGGCAGCGGCGCTCTCGGGGCAGCACTACCCCTGCTGGTGAGGAAGAGTAGCTGCAAGGCAAGAGAAGCCCATTTGTCAAGTGTGGATGGGCGACAGCAAAGTTTTACAATTCGATAGGATGCCGATACTTTTGAAAACGATTCTCACGAAATCTTAGTGTGACTTTATTTTTTGGGGGGGAAAAAATGATGAAGGCAAATCGCATCAGACCACGACCATTAATAATGCAATTATTGCAATAACAAATTTGAGTGAAAATAAAGTCATAATCTTTGTTCTAACATAAGAAAAAAATAGTAAATAATATTTATAGAAAAACTATGATTAAGTTATTGCAATTTCGTATGAGATTACTATATTTCCGCTGCATTAAGTTTAGGTTGGGATCAACTACAGTCTCAATATTTTTTACGAGGAATCCATACCAAAAGGGTAGGTTGTGAGTATCTGAGTATTGATCCTGCGGTATTGATCCATCCATCCCTATTGTGGAGCACATTTCAAACATAAAAGCAATTGAACTTGTTTAACATGAATAGTTTAACATGAAACGTTTTTATTTTATGAAATGAATTAAGATTATTTTCTATTTGGTGTTTCCAGACGGACAACATGCAAAATAGCTGCATGCTGGCACCTGTTGAATGATGCAGAGCCTTAATTAATCAAAAATGGAGCGCCTGTGTTTACGCTACCAGTTCATGTTACAAGAGCTTTCTCACAGCAGTCATTTTGGCAAGAAACAGCAGGGTAAACACAAGTTCCCAATGATACTCTCAAAGGTTCACTTACATTCAAGTCAAACAGAGTAATTGTGCTTTGATGGTTCTTTGGAAAGCCAAGGTCAAGGGAACAGAATCTTTAAACACTTTATTATGACATCTGTGTTTACCTGTGATTTTATGTCAATATGGCTGCCATGAACAGGGTCCATAGCTGCTGTGTAAACAGTCTCTTTATTTGAACAGGATGCGTTAATTCGTTCTTAGGTGTTTCAAAAAACCGTACACACAAAAAAGATTTTTTAAAGACTCTGACAAATGATAGATTGGAAAGATGTAATTGCCAGTAAGATGTGTACTGTAGGTCTAATCAAAAGTTTGGGTAAGATGCTGCTGCCCTTCTCTCCTCACTGACTGTGCATTAAAGAGCTCTATTTCAAGTCCCACGTGCTTCTGAGCAATGATTCTTAGTCTTTCAAATCTTAATCTGAAAAACACTGCAGTACAGTGTGCCATGCTCCTGGTCCATACTCTGAATTTTATCTGAATTTTCTGAGTTTTATTGTTATTAGCAATAATATCTATTCGAACAGGTTATAATAGCAAACATGATCTTTCTGACCTTCTCTATATTTCTCCATCAGCATTCTCAAAGCAAACATGGTGTCTGTAGTGCTCTTTCTTGGCATGAAACCCTACTGCTGCTCACAAATCATCACTTCGTCTCTTAGCCTCGCTTCCACTTCTCTTTCCCACATCTTCATTGTGTGGTTCATCAACTTTATCCCTCTGTAGATGCTACAACTCTGCACATCACTCTTGTTCTTAAAGATCGGCAATGGTACACTTTTCCTCCATTCCGCAGGCATCCTCTCACTTTCCAATATCATGTTGAACTGCCTTAGCAAATCTCCACTGCCCTCTCTCCTATACACTTCCATACCTCTACCAGTATGTCATCAGGACCAACTGCCTTTCCATTCTTCTTACTCTTCAAAGATTTTCTCACTTCATCTTTACTAATCCCTCCAACTTCCTGTTACACAGTTTCTACCTCCTCCACCATTCTTTCCCCCTAATTTTCTCCATTCATCAGCTCCTCATAGTACTCCTTCCATCTTCTCAGCACTCTCCTCACTTGTTAGTACATTTCCATCCCTGTCCTTAATCATCCAAACCTGCTGCACATCCTTCCCAGCTCGATCCCTCTGCCTCGCCTGACAATACAGATCCTTTTCATACACTTTTTGTTTAGCCATTGCCACTTCCTTCTTCACCTTAAATCGCATTTCCTTGTATTCCTGTCAACTCTCTTCCGTTCTCTCACTATCCCATTTCTTCCTCTGAATGTTCTTCTGTACTTCTTCATTCCACCACCAAACATACAGTACTTTATACACAGTTAAAAAAAAAAAGGTTATTGTTTTAACTTTACAATATATGTTTCTGGGCTGCCTTGGTTGGGGTGATCTTTAATGATTCAAAGTTAACTAGACTTGTCTTTTCAAGTTCAGAGAATGTTAAGGCAGCCCAGACATGTTTTTAGCAGTCTATGCGCGCGTCTCAATATATAGGAATATCATGATTTTCTTTTTCAGAAATCATTCAAGAAATTGAACATGAATATTTTCTGAACTCATAAACTTAAACTATAATGCTTCAAGCATCGTCTTGTCTTCATTTTGATAAAGCCTACAGCTCAAAAATATAAAAACAAATCAAAGAATGTTTGTTACTATATAACCCATTATCATCAAAATCAAACCCAAAAAAGGCCTGATAACTGTATTTCACTTTACATTTAATGAATACAGGATACATAAAGTTAACTTTTTGAATTAAATTATGAAACTAAAAGATCAATTCAACATTATATTCTACTTTTTTGAGATATTGGACATATGTATGGACATATGTATGAATATTACATTATTTGCAAAAAAAACAAATCTTAATCTGAAAAACACTGCAGTACAGTGTGCCATGCTCCTGGTCCATACTCTGAATTTTATCTGAATTTTCTGAGTTTTATTGTTATTAGCAATAATATCTATTCGAACAGGTTATAATAGCAAACATGATCTTTCTGACCTTCTCTATATTTCTCCATCAGCATTCTCAAAGCAAACATGGTGTCTGTAGTGCTCTTTCTTGGCATGAAACCCTACTGCTGCTCACAAATCATCACTTCGTCTCTTAGCCTCGCTTCCACTTCTCTTTCCCACATCTTCATTGTGTGGTTCATCAACTTTATCCCTCTGTAGATGCTACAACTCTGCACATCACTCTTGTTCTTAAAGATCGGCAATGGTACACTTTTCCTCCATTCCGCAGGCATCCTCTCACTTTCCAATATCATGTTGAACTGCCTTAGCAAATCTCCACTGCCCTCTCTCCTATACACTTCCATACCTCTACCAGTATGTCATCAGGACCAACTGCCTTTCCATTCTTCTTACTCTTCAAAGATTTTCTCACTTCATCTTTACTAATCCCTCCAACTTCCTGTTACACAGTTTCTACCTCCTCCACCATTCTTTCCCCCTAATTTTCTCCATTCATCAGCTCCTCATAGTACTCCTTCCATCTTCTCAGCACTCTCCTCACTTGTTAGTACATTTCCATCCCTGTCCTTAATCATCCAAACCTGCTGCACATCCTTCCCAGCTCGATCCCTCTGCCTCGCCTGACAATACAGATCCTTTTCATACACTTTTTGTTTAGCCATTGCCACTTCCTTCTTCACCTTAAATCGCATTTCCTTGTATTCCTGTCAACTCTCTTCCGTTCTCTCACTATCCCATTTCTTCCTCTGAATGTTCTTCTGTACTTCTTCATTCCACCACCAAACATACAGTACTTTATACACAGTTAAAAAAAAAAAGGTTATTGTTTTAACTTTACAATATATGTTTCTGGGCTGCCTTGGTTGGGGTGATCTTTAATGATTCAAAGTTAACTAGACTTGTCTTTTCAAGTTCAGAGAATGTTAAGGCAGCCCAGACATGTTTTTAGCAGTCTATGCGCGCGTCTCAATATATAGGAATATCATGATTTTCTTTTTCAGAAATCATTCAAGAAATTGAACATGAATATTTTCTGAACTCATAAACTTAAACTATAATGCTTCAAGCATCGTCTTGTCTTCATTTTGATAAAGCCTACAGCTCAAAAATATAAAAACAAATCAAAGAATGTTTGTTACTATATAACCCATTATCATCAAAATCAAACCCAAAAAAGGCCTGATAACTGTATTTCACTTTACATTTAATGAATACAGGATACATAAAGTTAACTTTTTGAATTAAATTATGAAACTAAAAGATCAATTCAACATTATATTCTACTTTTTTGAGATATTGGACATATGTATGGACATATGTATGAATATTACATTATTTGCAAAAAAAAATTGCCATATAAAGGCAAATCATATATTTCAAATTTGCTAAAAGCTGCAATCAATCTCCGGGGTGTCTTGTCAGATGAGGAAAATTACACATCATAGTCATTGTGTTCTTTTATTAAAGTATGATGAGTGAAACTGGCTTATCTACCACGTTCCCGCCAATCTGTTTTTAAACAGCCAATGGCAACACTCATAACCTCCATTGTATATAATATAAATAACTTTGTGCCATAGTGTGATTGGGGAAGTGTAATTTCACAACACTATGTTCTAGCTGTTGACCCCAGTCTGTTTAAAAGCTGTTGCCACTTTAAGTTCTGCTTGTGACCATGACTCTGCCACTGTCAAACCCTTACAACACCGTCTATCTGACCAATGGAAAAACAAAGTGTTGCCTCATATTATGTGTTCACAGTTATTCTGGTTCATATTCCAGCAGGAACATGAAGTATGGACTTTTTGTTGTCAGCATGTTATTCAACCTGTCTTTCTGATACAGCTGAGTGGAATTTCCAATCTGCACCACAGATACTGTATTGTCAAAGTCCCCAGGAAGAAGTCCTCTGCGGAAAAAGAAAAGACACAAAAGAAGCCGACTGCTCAAACCTGGAGCGACCGGTGTAGAACTGAAAGTATGGGATATTCATTACCTTGAGTTTGGGCGTGTGCAGACAAAACAAATTACTGACGTGCAAACAAAGGCTGTAATTTCCCTCTAAATTCTCTTTGCTTAGAAATGAAGGCAGTATGCAGTGAAGTAGTTCTTCTTTCTTAAATTTTATTACAAAATAAATGAACTGCTTATATTAACTAGACAGAGCCATATAATTACACACCAAAGAACAGTAACAATTTACTGCAGATTTTAAGAGGAGATAAATACAGAAAATATGACGTCAAGCAGCAAAAACCTACAAAAAAAGACAAAGCTGCACTGTATTTTATATATTACAAATCTTTCAGGGTTATCAGTTTTTAAACTGACAGCAAAGATTTGATTAGTTTAGGTTTGTATTATTGTAGGTCTCCTCCTCTGCACTGTTTTACATTTAGGAAATGGAGAGCAATTTTGTCTCTCTGTGGCCACATGAAAAAGGCCACAATAAACATGCGATGACAGTGCTGATAATGTTTCGAAACTATATTGAATGTTCAATTTTAGCCATTAAAATTAGATTAATATGACAGAGGTAGAATTTCTCATGGTTATTGATTTTCCTTTTTTACTCACATTGTTGTTGCAACCCTGCCAGAGGCATGTAAGGTGATGCAAAGTAAGATTCTTAATCATTGTTCAGTGAAGCACGATTACTCTCTTTTGTTAGAGCAAAGTATGATTTATATGGTTCACATACATGTCTAGATAATGGATAAATACCGATCGAATCTGAATGTACTACAAAACTTCAGTTCGTACAATTTCAAGATCATCGCTCGGCCTGTGATTTGGCTCAAAACTTCACGCTGACCACCGACCTCCCGGAGATTTGGATGTCATCAAAAGGAAATAGAGCCAGAATCTGAAAGAAGAAGATGCAAAATATCAGATTTTAATTTGTTCATGGGTCTCCGCGCAAGATGAATACACCAAAAATGGCAACCTTTTATCAGTCTGTAGCACGCGCAATCATAAACTTACTCCTAACTGATTGTTACTCAAGCATTAAAGTGAATATTGCATTTTTTGAGGACATTTTTCCTGTGAATACACTTTTGATGTGAGTATTTAACAGAATAGTTTATGTAGGATTGACTCAAATGGCTACTGTAGTTTCCCATGTTTATCATAAAGAAGGAGATATGTCACCCAGTGAGCAGTTTATAATTCAAAGATACAAGGTATACAATCTCACAGGTTTGCTATGACGGAGCTGTCAGTTGTGTTAACTTACATCGTCATTCCCATCAGCTAGATCCAGCGCCGTTTCGTCCTCCATGTTTCGTAGCATTGTGTCGGCGCCTGACTGGCAGAGCAGGTTGGCGATGGTGGCATCCTGCCTCCCCACGGCGAGGTGCAGGGGCGTGCAACCATTAAACATGGCCGTGTCGACGTTGGCCCCCCTGCTGAGTAGCAACTTCACCGATGTAATGTCATGCAGCTCCACGGCAAGGTGAAGAGCCGTTTTGCCGCTGGTTCCTTCCTGTGAGGGACATTTCATTTTAATAATCTGTAAGTGTTAATTATGCATTCTCCAACCTGGGAGCAAAGAAGAAAAACAAGAACAAGAATCGGCTGCATTTGAGGCAGAGCGATATGTTTGGCTGGTGATTTAAACTGAGAGGAATGTCTGGGGTCGTTTCTGGACTGACTACCAGGTTCCCTTCCATCAGTTGAAAGTTAAGAGCGGCTGCCCAGTCCGGCCTAATCATATCTCAATTCTAATCATGTCTCCTGAAGGAGGCCCTAAGCTAAGCTCATATCACTCTCACTGTCACTATCAGCATTGCACAGGTGCAGCAAATTCGGCGACAGGAACGGTTATGTTCCTGTCAGGCCAGGCGCAGTAAAATCAGTTTAGGGGGGATAAACGTGACTCAACACTGAAACATTACCAGACTAAATGAAAGACACAGTGGGGCATTCCTACCCAGAGACTAATGATTTGATTATGTGCAGACAAACTGAGGTTTTCTCATTCCCTCCACTCCTTCTCTTCAACAGCGACATTGGGAGAGATAATTTATGATATTATTTAATGAGGGGCAGGTCAGAGTCAGCTATCTGCAGGAAGAGGTTTACTTTTTGAAATTAGAGACAAATATTTAAATGGTGACGTCGCACTGACTTAAAACATGATGACAACATGCTGTGACTATGATTTGGTGGTGCAAGTACAGCTCTGTTAATAAAAAATATGCAGTAAAATAAGTTTCCCAGACTAACCTGGATATTCAGGTTTGCTCCCTTTTTCGCCAGGTCACTCATAATCTGATGGTGCCTGTTCAGTGCAGCCAAGTGAAGACAGGTGAGACCTGCAAACACACATGATATGTCTGAACACGGCACTCATTCTGAAATTAATGGTGATCGTGTCCACGCCAACACGGGTATATCACAAAACAAACACTTTCCTGCATGTTTGGGCCTTTCGTCCACAGACAAACAGTGTTTTAAGTTCGAATATTTTCATATAATCTTTCATAACAACTAAAGTAGATTTTACCGCGTACTATGTGCAACAAACAACAATGATTTGTTGCACTATGTTTTCATCATCTGATAGCACAAATTAATTCAAGAATCACCTTTTGCTTTCGGTTTTGGCACTTTGGGCTGCCTGCCAGAGAGGTTTTTACCAAAGGTTAGGATATATTTGTCAACAGTAACAGTACATTATTGAATACTTAGCTACAAAAATGCTTATATTTTAAGTAATTTCCTCTAAAGGGGAAATAGTTCATTGTGCGTGCTCCGAGTATTCTTCTCTGGTATTTGGTGTATTAGTGATGTAGACTGTATCGCCACCTACTGGCCCAGCATGCATGTCGTGGCTTGAATGTACAGATATATCTTGTAAAAGGAAGAAAGTGTGGACAGAAAATTATCTATACTAGTGTTTACAAAGCTTAATAAAGCATTTAAAAATTATGTGTATTTCCACATGACTAAATGCCCTTGACACAGATTAGTTCTGCCAACCTGGTTCGTGAGTTGTTGTTTTCTTTCAAAGCTTAATTTAAAGGCCGACAATGATCAAAAAGATAAAGCAGAAGTTGCAGCAGCTGATCTTTTTCCCCTCACCTCTCCAGTTCTGGATCTCGAGGACCGGCGCCAGCTTGCTCGGGGAGACCTCCCTGGTCATCTCGGTGGCACACTCCGTCTGCCCGTGCTGGCAGGCCACGTGGAGCACTGTGTTCCCGTCCTGATCCTGCAGCTCCAGGCTAGCCCCTTTGTCCACCAGGTCCTTCACCACGCGGGTCTGGTTTAGGTATGTAGCCAGGTGTAAAGGGCTCTGAGGACCATCAAAGATAAAAGGGTCTGTAATGCATTTAGAACTGCACAATTCTGCCAGTCAACATAACCATATCAATAATCCATTAATGGTTGGAAAAGTGCAAAAAAAAAAAAAAAAAAGCAAATTCATGATTCTATAATGAAAATTAAATGGGTCATCCAGTGCACACCAGCAGTGACGCCTGTCTCCATCCGTCACGCCATCAGTTTTTACACTTCAGGTGCCAAAATTTAAAATTTAATCAGCTCAAGATCTCGACCACATTAACCCACGGATATTTTGGTAATGATCTGTACAGTCGTTTTTATATTTACTTCATTCACACACACACACACAGATGGACGGGGGCAACAGATGTGTGGCTACACTAGCGCACTGTAATAACTAGAGGTGTGACAAGACATTGTGAATCATCAAATCTTAATCAAATCCAATCGGATTTGAAAATGTGTATCATGATTCTGTGAGACAATTAAATATCGCCTTTCACTTTTGACACAAGAATTCATTTCACAAGAACTGCAAAAATGATTTCCAATACGAGAAGGGCAGTGACAAGAAACCTACTGAAAGTGAAATTATGGTCACGATCATATGCAATGGTAAAACATTACACCATTCAATATTATACTGTTCAAAGAATGAATTAGTTTAGAATCTCAGTTTATTAATGTCTCATCATACATATCGAATCGTGCCCTATGTATCCTGATTTGTATTGAACTGTGACTATAAAGTATATGCTGCACAACCTGCAGCATCTATATTTACCCTTTTCACAAATTTCACCAGAATGCCTTTGAACAGCCATCATCTGTTTCATTCAGGTGCTGGCTGTACGTACGAACAAAGAGTCCAACAGAGAGCTATTTCAGCTGAGAAAGTAAAAGTTGTACATTCCATTCAAAACAAACATGCTTTGCGGTTGCACTGCGTTTTTATATATGGAGGCTACCGTGTTTTCACAATTCGAGTTTTCTAATCTGCATCTGTCCAAAACACAAAGATGTGCAAAAAATGCACAAAACTGCATTGTCGGCTGTTTTTATTTTTGTATTAATCTGTGGGCAAAGGTGTGAGGGTGGGTTTTGTCATAAAAACCCTGAGTAGTAATATACCCAAAAGTGATATCTCAGAATGACTACAGGAGGAAACAAGTGCGTAAATGTGCCGAGTTTTCATGTTTCCTTATGACAGGCATCGCTTTGCTCAGACTTCATTCCAGTTTGTGCACTAGCAAGACTCAGTATCTGACTCCTTGAGGGGCTGGAATAATTCCTCCACCCACATCCATACAAGGATTCTCTCCACAGCTCCCTGTGGTTCTATTTGCACAGGAGGTAGAGGAGGGGAGTTTCCATTCAAAATCCCTGATGAGCTAACACTTTAACCACCCACAGTGACTTCCCAGAGAGAGGATGGAGTGCAAATAAAGAGGAAAAACAGTTCTCTGGAAGCACAGCAACATGGATAAAGCCAATATTTCCACAACCAAGACATTGATTGACAGGAAGTCACTACAGATCAAGGACTCACGTTACACCTACCTGGTATAGATTGTTTTGGATGTCCAGGACTTCTTTTGGAAATAGCTGTATCAACTGTTGAGCGATTAATTTGTCTTCATGGATGATTGCTAAGTGCAGGATTCTGCAGGAGTGGCAAAGGAAAACAAACAACTTTATCCCTTGTGCTTGCAATAACTTGCAGCCTCACTTTATCTTACATTGAGCAATCGAAATAACCCAAAAAAGCAGCACAGTTGAGTAACAGAGGAAAAAAAGAGTGCATTTCAACAAGAGAAAGTGTTGCCTAACAATTCCTCAGTATTCATCTCAAGTGACTACCTTGAAATGCAAAAATTAGTCGGTGTAACGGCAGATTTTGTTGTTGACGTATCAATTAATACATTTTTTTTCCTATAATAGCAAGCTGATGAAGTTGTACCCGGGAGGCGCACCTTATAAGCTTCGTTTTAACACTTCACCAAATGAGAAAACAAAACCAAAACACACTAACCTCAAAACCTGTGTGGGAAGTCATAGCAAACAAATGCGTGTGAAAAGCAGGAAATGGAACGGAGCAATAGTGCTCAATTTAGACTAACCTAGAACACTGACAAGGCCTCATCTGGGGTAAAAAAAAACAAACCAAAACAAAAACAAATATTAAATCAACATTTAGGTTTCTCAGCAAACAGTGATTGCTTTCTCAATTATCACGCCAACTATCCAGGGTTTCCTCTGTCGAAGAAACTATGTGCAAATCTCATTATCTTGTTAGTGAATGAAAGCATATATGCACTCTAAAGTATGCCACTGCACTTACTTAAATGTCAGCAGGGAGTAATTTTTTTTTTCTCATGTCAAAATAAATGTCACTGAACCTTTGCAGACACAGACAGTGTGGGATCAAACGTTCCCACAAAATCTCACAGAGAAGACAGCGGTCTGCTCAAGTCAAAGACGCCTCAAGTTCAGCGCAATACAATTTATCTGTACATTAAAAACTACAAGACTTAAGTGGTTCAGTTGTTATTTCTATTATTTTGGGGTTAGCCTTTAAGTGAAACATGTAATTCCCATCTGTCTGCCATTACAGAGCAATGGATGATTTATTAACTTGCGCTTTTATTGTGTGATCTCTGATCATCATATTTACATTACATTTTAACAGCTACAACCTAATCTAAATTATTCTTTATAAAAAGACATTAATGTCACGAAATGAAAATTTCTATATTCATCTGAAAAGTCAGCTACTGGTACAATCAATCAAAGTGTGCTTGAAATATTTTACTGGGGTACAAAAAAACCTGTTTATGTAATTTTTTGCTTTTCCTTGTCTTAAATTATAATACACAAAAAAAATCTACCATCTCAATGCTACTTCGGACTGTTCAGTGATTTTTTTTTTTACAGACAAGAGAATATTTAATCAACAAAATGATTCACATTAGCTGATGTGAAGGAAAGATGAACACTTTTACATGTTAAATGTTTTTGATAATTTAAATTAAGAAAAAAAATGATTGATTTCAATTTTGAAAGACAAGGCTCACCAATATTTGCAAAAAAGTACCCAAAACTCATTCTTGTCTGAGAGTAAAAATATCATGTTGAACTATTGCTTAAAAGTTAAAGTCACCCATATAAACACTACTTAATTAAAAATATCAGAGTATCTGGTATCAAATTTCTGATATTAAATATTATTTTGGAGCAAAAAGGTAGATATCAAAACCACAATTCAACAATATGTCCATATATATACAGGTATGCACTGTGTATGCTGTTTACTTTAGGTCAAATGCCTATTACACTGGCCAGTTTATCAGATGTAATGTAACATTTTTCTGATTATAAATCATTGTTTTGGGGGTTTTTTTTTAAAACTGACTGCCAGTAAAAATGATGCAACATAAAAGCTTTAAAAATAAATTGATGTAGTGCTGTGGAAAATAAAATATTTGCCACCGACACGCAACAGAGTGGAAATTTAAAGTAGCAGAAAATGAAAATACTAAGGTAAAGTATCTCAGAGTTGTATTTAAGCATATGTTTTTTTTCCCATCACTGAATAAATGTTCTGTTCCACCAAATTGTCATCACTGAGCAATCTAAAATGACTCCACATTAATGGATCTGCCCTTTAAGAAGGCGCAGTGTGTCAGGGACTTCCTGGTTTAAGTAAGACTTGAATGAATAAGAGCTCAAAAATCCCACTGACGGGGGGGAAAAGTTTGCATCTCTCAGTCTAAGTAGCGCAGTGCGCTGAGTTTCAGGTGTTTTTGTTTTTCCATCCCAAATGTCTATAGTTGGGCCTTGATAATGAAACCATGCGGCCCAAACAGTCAGCGAGCGGAAATGAAAAGAGGTCAGAGAGACACATCAACACTTCTATACTCCTTGACTACACAAATCTCTGGAATTCATGTCAAAACAGACTGATGACAGAGCAGCACAGGATGAGTGGGTCGCATAAGAAGGTCTGACGGGGCTGTGTGTGCAGTGGGGGCTGAAGTGTTTGGAGGGTGTGCAAAAAGAAGCAGTTTCACTGAGTCAAACTGAGAAAAATTTACAGCAGCTACGCAGCAACTGGGACAAGTAACTGACGTTTCTTGATGTCTAGCCAGCTAAAAGAGGGAAAAAAGGAAGACGAAAGACGGCAGCTAGTGTATTGTGGGATCCACCAATAGAAACCTGTGCATATACTGTCCTGTCCTGATCAACAAGTTTCTTGGATGAAAAGCCATGCACGCCACTGTCTCACAGTGTGCACTTTGTGCTGCACGGGGAAGTCCAGGCCCTCTCTGTTTCACTTCTGTTTTCTGACTCTGCGCCGCCATCCACATTCATGACAAAGACAAAGTTCATTAAAAAAGAAGTCTGCAGTGTCACACCTCTATGAAATCCCCGTTTAAAAGCGACACAATGGGAAGATCTGCCCCTCAAAATTCACACTGCTATTTAAGGACTGTTTTGAGTCACCAGTAGAATAAAAAAATGAATTTATTAGCTTGTTTGCACGGTGGAATTTTGAGAATCCTTTCTTTTCAAGTAGAAATGTTCTCTGGTGCCAGCTTCTTGTATGCGAGGTTGTGATGCTTCTTTTTGTTTCACAAAATATCTTTGGGATCTGGACTGTTGATTTCGGGAATTTGTGAGAAGCTTTTTTTCCCACTATTCTCTAACACCAAGCAAAAAATAATGGATGCTTGGGACAATTAATAGCCGCAGGCACAGCCACCAGAGCTGCTGCTGTGAAAAGAGACTGCCAAGGTATGCTCAAAAAGAGAGGGCAGAGGAGTTTAAAAGTGCACTAATTGATACTACTAAAAATATTCATTTCCCCACATTCAAAAATTGGAACTCTCAGAGAACCATTGTTAAAATTAAACACACCATGTTTTGTGTGCAACAGCCAGACAACCTTTGGGGGCGAAATGTGCTTTTATGTATGAAAACAGGAAAATAAAGCCGAACATACGTGTCTCCGTCCTCTGTGACAGTGGTGAGCAGGTTTTCCTCCTGTTCGGACAGTTCGGAGATCCGTGCTAGCTCGTCTTTGGCACCGGACAGCGTGCACTCGCCCACTATTTCTGTCAGACTCTCCACCGTGATGGACGAGGAGCCGTACGCGGAGTCCAGGCGCTCCTCCCCGCCGGAGTACTTGTCCCTCGGCCCGCTGAAGTCGGCGCTCGGCTCCCGGGGTTCCTCCGACTTCAGAAAGGAGCGGTACGAGTCGATGCCCGAGTCCGTGCGGTTCTCCTCTGGGAAGTCATCTTTCCTACAGTTGTCGCTCGCCATGGTGGTCCTGCTGCCGCCGCTGCTGCCGCCGCCGCCGCCGCCGCTGCTGCTGCTGCTGGTGGCTTCGCTGGCTTCGCTCCGCTCCCGCCGCCTGTCCCCGAGGTCTCACAGGCTGCTAGCGCGTCTCGGTGATGTGACCGGACTCCGAGGCTAGTCCACTGACACCTGAGGAAACCACCGCTCCGTTGTGAAACCAGAGGAATGAGCCGCCGCGTTTCATGCCACTAACCGACGAGACGCTCCTCAGCAGCAACAGGCCTTCGCTTCTTATCGATTAGAGACGTTTACAAGTGTTCTAAAGGTGGCGCGGTCATTACAGACGGCCCGACGCGGCTTAAACAATGAGGCGAGAAACGGCTGCGAGTTGGCTACATATCCGGTAACAGCATAGGCTCCGGGCAGAAAGCATATGAGCAGTGAAAAGCGAGAAGGGGAAGCGCTGACATGTGGCCAGGCTGTTTTTGTCACGCGGGGATTCCCCGGAGCGCGTGAATTAATCCAAACTTCAACCGAGAGCGTCAAGTTCCGGTACAGCGACTTAACAGGGGAAGTTAGGGTTTTCAAAATAAACTCTGAAAATTAAAAATCTCTACAATATCAGAGACTTGACACTTCATTGAGTTTACGAGGGCGTTGCGTCAAATAGCCAGGAAAGTATTCATATTGACAAATTTGCTGTTTACTAACATTATTTTTTGGATATAGGTGAATAACATTGCATGTTAAATGAATTGCACAACCAATGAAAGTACACCAGCTCTGGGTCAAAGTAAACGCACGGAATTTTATTCCTGGCAGTGTGGAAAAAACGTTAAAAAGTGTAAAAAAAGCTTCATTTTGGGAGGGTAAAGTATTAGACCATATACCTAATTAAATATATATAATAAAATAAAATAATAATAATGAAATATTAGATGATAATCATGTTTAATATTAATAAAAAGCTATAAATCCATTACAGTGAACAAGTCTACCAGTATGGTGGAAAGAACCCCCAACTCATACTTGAGTAAAAGTAAAGATATAACGTTTATAGAAGTAACTTGACAATATCATCTTGTACACCACAAGATGATATTGTCAAGTTACTTCTCAAGTTACCGGGTCATATAATGCAGACATAGTGCATAAACCATTTACAATGCGAAAGTAGTGTAACTCCTCAAAAATTAACTTTACTCTTGGTCAAAAGTGTCTGCCAAATATTTTAACTCCATCTGTAGTTGAATAGCTAAAACTTGAAAATGCACTGATGTGACCTCTTTGGGTAAGTCTACGATATATTGCGAGTCAAGTAATTCATTGTTGACAAGCTTTATTACAGAGAAATATTCTCCTTTTTAATTTATTTTTCAGACCAGGTCTTTTATGTGCTTAACATCTAAATGCTCAACTCACACAAGGCAGGCTCGTTTTTCATCATTCTGGGAACATTATTCCCTGTCAAGTCTCAAGGAAGTCTTATAACACGTTTAAGCAATTTTTATTTGACACCCAGTATCAAATTACCTTCACTAAACTGTTCACCGCACAAGTTTTATTTTCTTGAATCACAACCGGAAGTGTGAACGTTTTTACAGTAGAAGGCTTGTTGGTGGCTGCAGCATGAAATAATGTGCAAACACTTTATTATTCAAGGTATTCCGTGCCTTTTTCTGAGAAGCTGTTCGACCTGTATTTGGTTTTCATAAACCTTGCAGTCTAATGTAGCAGTGACATTGAGAAGACATCTGTGCTGCCATGTGTACTACTGTATTTGTGCATGTGGGAGTAACTACAATCTCAACCTTTGCTTTGTCACATAGGTTCACACAACACCCCAACATGCATAGCTGTTTTGCATTTGAGAGCTCTAGTGTTCTATCAGTGATACGTTCAAACAATTAACGTATCTCAGAAAAATGCAGGTCTCACAACAGTATAGAAGTAGTATAGCCTGTATAGAAGCAGAAAAGTTTAACGTTTATACAATGTGAGATCAAATTGCATTGTTTCATAAAATCGTGGGAATAACCCAGCCGCCACTTCCTGTTTCCTTTACCCTCATGAAAATTCTTTTTGTTGTTTGGCTGCCAGATTACACAGCCTTTATGTAAAATAATAGCAAAAGTCAAAGGGGAGTCTTTACTGCTGCCAAAAGACTGCATCTTTCCCATGTAATATTCAGTTTGCTCACTCTATTTAATGCCGGCGGCAGTCCAGTCCAACGTTCATGGGTTATGGTAAAAAAAAAAAAAAAAAAGGCTCCTGTGCCAGCTAGGGTTAAGAGGTGAAGACCTCCTGTGCAAATAGCGCTGTTGTTTACAAAAGGACAAAGAAAGGTATCAGGAATGCGGAATTTTTTTTTATGCATTGTCCTTTGTGTGTCATATCTACAGAGGTATTAGCACCCCTTTCTTTCCCATCATAGCATGACATGTAAATCAAGTTTGTTGATGTGATGTAGTTTGCAAGAGGACAAAGAATCTTATCGTTAAAACAGATGAAAACAGAATGCAGCAATGTTAAGCCAAGAACCGCAAGTCATCAGCATTGGTTTCTTGGGTTTTCTACACGGACGACCTGGGATATGAGATGGACGACGTGATAACGCCCTTTAATTAAAACAGAGGTATCTGAACTCCCCTTGGTGATAAGTCAAATACATGCTTCCTAAAAATGGTCTCTGTGGTTTTAGGAAGTTCTTATCATGCCAATGTATGTTCAAGTTTTCATTTTTCTGATAAACTTTGATTACTTGATTAGTACATTTTTATCAGTGATAATATTTGGGCTATATTAAACATCATGATCGATGGCTGAACCTGAGGTGGGAACTTGATACTGCAGTGCCACCACGTTATTACTCAAATTCAATACAGACTGTGCCTCCAAAATGATGTCGCCAGCCCAAGATGGAAGCGCTCATATCCTGGATGTTTGGCAGATGGTCCATCTTTATTTATGCCAGTGTAGTAAATCTGGAGTGTTTCCTTTATCCCCTGTACAAGGAGTTCACACAGTGCTGATCAGACTGATAAATCTCTCTGTACTTCTCTGTATACCTGACTTTTTATGACTGTGGTGACAGTCCCATGTATTGCTACTTCCTCCCATTGTTTAAAAAAAAAAATGGCCAAAATGTCTGGGATACTATCGTTGCCGTTTTGTGTTATAGATATCATCGGAGTCTTTCTTTAGTAACAAATAATCAATAGAATTCTAAGTGATAAAGAACTACCTAAAACAACATAAATGATCTTTGGGCCAAATTTAATTGAGGAGTAGTTGAGTATTTGTCCTACGGAACACAATGGAGGAGGAGGGGTTTAGGCCCTATACTGGAGCCAGCCAGCAGGGGGCTTTTGGGGCCATCCTTCCCTACAGTCTATGACAGTGGTGCATTCAAATACAATTTGATTTTCCAGGGGCACAAGATGGGGAACAACCACTGGGATGGAGCAGGCTCAGTAAGTGCGCTGACTTTGTGTTGACGCTGCGAAAAGGGGGAGAAAGAAGTTCTGCACAAAACAAACTCAAAAACTTAGGTTCACCAACTCACGATATGAACAAAAAGGAGTCTGTTTTATATTGTTGATTCCCCCTAACGTTTGATCAGTAGCGATGACAATAATACCATAAAATGCCAAAGCTACGAGCGATTTAGCCATTCGGCAACCACAGGTTGATAAAAGAGTTTTCTGGAC
>KV751333.1:9912409-9991469 GCA_001698575.1 Mola mola
GGGGGGGGGGCTTTTAAAAAAATGTTTAACAATAAATAATAATAAGTGTTTGTATGTGTCGACATTTCAAAATGACACTTATTTTCCTTTTTGCAGAGGGTCAGGTGAGGAGTTCAATCCTACTCTGATGTCTGCATGAGAAAATTAAGAATATGGCAAAGGCTAACAGGCTGTAGGGTCGCACATCGACCTTGTCAGCCAACCCAAATAACCAAATAAGCATATTTTCTAAGGATGCACCGATATATCGGCTCCATATTGGACATGATTGACTGGCATCGGTGTGTTGGAAAATAAGGTGGCACTCACCAATTCCAGGGGCCAAACTGTTTTAATGGTGCACGGCGCAACATGGAACAGTAGGAAACATGCAGCGATTTAAAATATTTCAGCTGTTTTAGCAATTCATTTCTGATTCTGAGTCATGAAAGCCATCGTCATCTCCCAGGGTGCATGTAAAGGAACCGTAAGAGTCCCACGTGGAAACATCTGGATGGGAGTCGCTGTTTCATACTGAAGTCATCACATTCTCTCCTTCACAATTACCCAGAAGACGTCTGACGCGGCTCCAGTGTGATGCACAGTCTTGTGTGAGAATAGAAAAATGTGTTTACCGGTGCAATGTTTACATAACAGCAGTGAAAAAAATCGTTTGGGGTAGTAGATCTGACGCTTCATAACCAGACTTCCTCCATAGATGACTGTTAACATAAAAGGCTTTTGTCATGCAAAGCGCTGAACCCTTTATCGTTTGTACCTAGTAGATTAGATTGTTCTGTGTACTCTTAAAATGAACAACACTCTGGGCTTTGTCTTTTTATATTGGGGATGATTTGGTGGATTTTCCTGACTGTAAGGCAGAAAGGATTTGTATTTCTTCATGTACTATTTTAAATGATTTGTTTCCCTTGCAACCCACCTTTTCTATTTTTAAAATTGTATTTGATAGGCCGGCGTCAGAATGCTTTGACGGAATTTTGATCAGGTGCACACATTTTTTTAAGGGAAATGGCTGAGTGATCATTGGGTTATATTGTACTAGTCCACCATTAACATAGGGAATAGCTTTGCCACTTTTTGTATGATTCTGAAACAAAAAAAAGGAAGTGTGATATTAATTCCACTAAAGGTGTTTTGTTGCTGCTGAGCAAAGACGTTCCAATATAATTAGTATTAGTCAGTAGATATAGGTTACAACAAAAACACGGTTATGTATTCTAATACTGCCACAATGCTGCCTTGATGTTACGTAAGTAAAATCTGTATATCAAACTGGATTAAGGCTCCTCAATAAACTGAAATGCTCACTATGACATGTGTACAAAATGATTTTTTTGTAAAAATAATTACTTTCCAAAAATCGCAAAATGGATACCTGGTCTATAACATGACACACGCTATAATTTGGCCTCTAGTTTTTGCTTGTGTTTTCTGTAGCCCTTAATGGCCTTGAGTGACTATGTCCTTTTTTGAAAACTTTTGATTTTGCCTCATTTGCTAAACAATAAACATTAACATGGCAAACATGAAAAAAAAAAAGCCTACCAGACCAATGTTTGCTATTGTTCCTTTTCAGCACAACCTCAGCTTCACTGGTCAAACAGTTATTATCATTTGTTTTGTTTAATTTTGACGGACTGTATCATCACACTGGATGCCAAAACACACACACATAGAATATTTAATTTGGAAAATGATGTTTTTTTTTTCATGATCAAAAACACATAATATAAAAAATGATGACAGATATCTTTAAATAAACGAACGCAGCCTCTTCTCCGCGCTCTCCTCTTCTTCTTGTTTACGAATCGTAAACAAAACATTTTTATCAGAGTAAGCCCAAGCCATGAGACTCGGGTCTATCTGAATTTGCATCTTAAACGTACATTTTTAATCGCAACTTTATTTCATTCTCAATTTAACTTTTTTTTTTTTTTTTTACTTTGGTGTTGATAGTTCTACATTGCGAACCTACTGTGTTTTGATTGCACAGTAAACAAACAAAATAACCTTCATAGAGGTTGGCGGCATTGCTTCTTTCTGCTCCAACAGTGAATGAGTTAGAGTTAAGGTTGTGAGTGGTAAATGTTTACAGCAAATAAAAATGCTCAAAGCGGAAAAACATCATTGGCAATATACACCACCAACAAAGAAAACTGGCACAAAAATGCAAAGCTGGCAAATGGTAAAGAACTGATCAGCTTATTGTAAAAAAAACCAAACAACCTACGTAAAAAGGTGTTATAAACAGCTGCTTTGATTTTCACACATCTTGCTTTTGCTCTACTCGGTACTCTCGAGTCTCTTCTGCTCCAAGCTCACGTTGTTCCAGAGCGCCTGCTTCACGGCCAAAGCGCTCTGCTCGTCGACTTCTGTCAGATACATATCACACTCCGTGAGGCTGCTGTTGTGAGTCAGCGCCTCCTCCAGAGCTCGGCCTCCGTCCTGCGCACACACAACACAGGCGGAGAGACGCACACACATTTGGAACTGAAGCGTGACCACACTGAACACATCCGCTGGACACCGTTCCCTCAAAAAAGGTCTGAGGAGAGGCCACCTTGGAAATCAGACCTCGTTGCGCTAAAGTGCTTTCTGTGGATGTCTCCAGTATTCCACGGTTACATCTTTAACAGGCATTTTCTATTTCTGTGAAGAGCTGTCCAAGGTCACACATATCGATGGAACCGCCTGCTGTATTTCTGCTACGTGGGTGACTTTTGATCTTTCCGCAGTGGATTACAGGCAGAGCTACGCTGTTGAGTGGAATCTTGAAGACGAGGGCGCGCAAGAAGAGGGAAAATAAATGTGATCTACCTCTCAGGGGGGGAAACAATTTTTACTTAGCTTTCCATTATTGCATGCTTTCAACACGTGTCTATGAATAATTGAAAGGCTGCTCTGTCTGCTGCTTCCATTCTGCTGTATCTACACAGGCACTGGCATGCTTTGTCCTTTCTTTGTATACAAACAGAAATGTCATTATTTGTGCCAAATCTCAGCAGCTACTAGATGGACAGCGGGACTTTTTTCACTGCCACGTAATCTGCTGATTATTTTCTCATCATTCGGTCTATAAAATGTCAGAAAGTCAGAAAAAACACAATTTATTTCTGACCTTTTGACTTGCATTGTACACTCAACAGCCACTTTAGTAGGTACGTCTGTTCCTGTTACTTGAAACCATCCTGTCTTCTATAAACGGTTCAGGCAGCTGCTGGTTGTGTAATGGTGAGTGTGAAATTTTCTTGGCGTACTTTGGGCCTCTCAGTTCCAATAAACCAGGGTTGAAAGGCCCCAGCTTACATGAGTATTGTTGCTGACTATCACCATCCCTTTATTACAGAGATGAATCCATCCTCCGATGGCAACTTCCAGCGGGATAAGGTGGCATGTCCCAGAGCTCAAATCCTCTCAAACTGGTTTCTTAAGCATGACAGTGAGTTTGCTGTGCTCAAATGGCCTCCACGGCCAACAGATTTCAGTCCAGCAGAGCATCTTTGGGATATGGCGGATCGGGAGATTGGCCTCACGGATGTGCAACCAGCAAATCTGCAGCAACTGTCTGAAGATGTCATGTCAATGTGGACAAAAAACTGAGGAATGTTACCATCACATTGTGGAATTTATGCCACCAAGAACTGATACAGTTCTGAAGGTCCAACCCAGTACTAGCAAGGTGTACCGAATAATGTGGCTGGTGAGTGTACGGCCTTGCCTAGTGAGCGAACTCCATACTCCAGTAATTACAAAGATGTATTTTGGGGAAATGTTAAAGCCTAAATCTTTGGGAAATAGGCAGAAAAACACCAGCGTTCAGCCCAAAGAGCATTAAGCCAAAATCACAGACGGGTTTAAACAAATGTTTGACTAATAAAATTCGGGCCATTTTGATCAGGACACTGTGAGTTTGCAACTTCCCAAAACTGCATTTGCAGCCTATTTCTCTTGCACCACCGTCTGTTAAAACTTTACGTCTACATCTATGTCCCTTCTGTCGAAAAGGATCTATGAATATGAATGCACTCACCACACCCAGGTTGTTGCAGGAGAGGCTGATGCTCTTCAGGCTGGTATTCTGTACCAGCGCTTGAGCCAGCGCCATGGCAGTCGGCGCCGTCGCCTCATTGCCACCCAGGTGCAGGTGACGCAGAGCGCTGTTGCTCAGCAAGGCCTCGCCAATGGCCTCACCCCCCTCATCTCGCAAACGGTTCAGGCGGAGGTTGAGCGACAAAAGGGTGGAGTTCTCAGACAAGGCGTGAGCGATGGCTTTGGCTCCGGGGGCTCCAATGTTGTTGTCGCACACGTTCAGTGTCTCCAGTTTGCACCTGTTGAGCAGCTTGCTGATGGCTTTGGCCCCCTTGTCCCCAATCTGGTTGTGAGAAAAGTCGAGTTCCCTCAGGGATGGGTGGTCCAATAGGGATTCCACCAGCGTGCAGCACTTCTTATCCTCAAGATGACTTTGATGGAGCCGTAGAAGCTGCGGAAACGGTGTAATGTCAGGATTAGCCAGGTGATGTGACATATAGCACAAAATATGAGATCAAAATTACAAATACAGAGGAGAGGACTTAAAAAGAAGCGCTTTATTCTGTTTTTGGACAGTATAATGTGTGGGGAACCAAATGTGACACAATATGTTTTTATTGTAAATTACACATAATTGATGTTGAATGTTTGGTCGGATATAATAAGCAGCTTTAATCATGATGGGCCTTTTGTTCTTTTTTTATAAAAATGATTAATCACAATAATATTCAATCGAATCGAACCTGAAATTGCAGCCCAATTTTCAACTCCAGCAATCTCTGCAACACTTCCTATACGATGCACAGATACCGAGAACAGAACGTCACGTTCTCGTGCAGCAATACGTTAATGTGGCAAAAATGTTGCGTCCATCAGTGACTTATTTAGGTTGCTGCCAGAGACTCTGCCATCTTTGCATTCATGTAAAATGAGCATGAATTTAATGCTTGGCTAGAGCCAACAACAATTTCCCTCTTTGACAAACAGAGAATCAGGGCTACCAAAGGTAGCATGCCATGAAGCAGTGGGGACAAATCAATATTCACCTTCAGAGTCTGGCAGGACTTAAGGGCCTTGGCGAGGGACTCGCAATCTCTGTCACTCATCTCAAACATTGTCCATTCAAAGTTCATACCACACTGTTTGACCTGGTACATCAAATGGAGCTCCTCTAGGCTTGACAGCTTGTGCAGCAGGAGGCTAAAATCAAAGTGGTCCATAGAGGGTCTGTCAGAATCCCTTTCCAACTCTAAGCCACTCTCCTCCTCCTCCTCCTCCTCTTTGGACTCCATAACAGGTGGCAGGAGTTGGGAGATCTCCAGCCTCTTCACATAGTTCCCACACAGTGTTACCATCTCCAGAACTGTCATCGGATCAGTTACATTTGGGATGAAAAGCTCAATGAGTTCCTCCATGTGCCGCTCAAGGAACATCCTTTTCCAGCTGTGGTCATAACAAGAGACATCGCAGATGTCCCACCGCTGCTCGCAGCATCGCCTCCAGTAGACCCCATCTCCGATCAGACCGGCTGTAACGTGTAGCTGCAGAGAGGTGGACAGTTTCTCCTGCAGAAAGTCTCTCTCGGTGGGCATCAGTTCTCTGAAAATGGGCCTTTCTGCAACACGTTTGCATAAAGGCGAATCATAAGCAGGTGTATGAAAGTGTTTCCGTCAAATGCATTGAGGGAAGAAGTAGAAGAGGAGCTTACCCTCAAAGTTTGCCACGATGCATTGAAGACAGAGGTCTGATAAACAAGGCACTGTAATCAGGGTCCAGTCTGGATCCTCAGCAATGACCCTCCTCATCTTTCTGCAGTATTGGCCGGGATGAAGTTGAACGATGCTGTTTGCACATTATTAATATTGACATTTTTTAGAAATTATACAAGTAAATTATCGAATTATAGTTGCTCACAATCACCATACTTCTACCCAGAGCTGCTCCTGAAGTTAGCAAAGACTGGATGAGTAGAAAACCCCCTCATGTTAGAGAGCGGCCATCTAGCTAATTAACCACTGAGAACTTCCTCGAAGTAGAAACCCGGCAGATTCACACAATTTACTCACTACACACCGTGTTCTTACGTTACCGCTGGCCCGGACTTCAGCTGTCTCCTTGGCAACACAACGCCACGTTATCGCGGTACCCTGGAAATGTATGAAACGCCAACAGGCTCAAAACGTCTGCCACTACTGCTGCTCCGTCCATATTAACACGTTAAACTCGTCTGTGTTAACGCCACAGGAGACTGCCTGTTGGCAAGTTACATGGGTAAACGTTTACATGAGTTTAGACGTACATAATGTGCGTGTTAAGACGTCCAAAGGCCCCATCGTGCGTCATAAAATGGCCCGTAGAAAGGCTCAAAACATTCATGCTGGCGTGTCAAACTTGTATATGTTCTTTGTTTACGCCACAAAAGACTGACTGTTAACATGTTACACGAGTAAACATGCACACACATTGAAAAGCATTTAATCATTATATCATTTAATGCGTATTAAGACACCTGAATGCCAAGTTAATACTTGTACTGGACAAGTAGTTAGTTATGTAACTTTTTAATGCATTTAGACTATTTCTCGGAGTGTTTTAGTAGGAAACAACTGGACTTCTTATCTTGTTTGAAGACGTTTCGCCTCTCATCCGAAAGGCTTCCTCAGTTCTGAGGTTCAGTGTGGGAAACCCAGGTATTTAACCCTGAGTGGGTAGTGTGTATGCCGTTCAATGCACAGAGGAGTGCTCTGACCTTTATATAGGTGAAACCAAACAGCCCCTCCACAGACGCATGGCACAACACAGGAGAGCCACCTCATCAGGACATGACTCAGCTGTACATCTGCATCTTAAGGAGAAAGATCACTCCTTTGAGGACTCCAATGTCCACGTTCTGGACAGAGAGGACAGATGGTTTGAAAGAGGAGTAAAAGAGGCCATCTTTGTCCACTTGGAGAAACCCTCTCTTAACAGGGGTGGTGGACTAAGACACCATTTGTCTGCTACCTACAATGCTGTCTTGGGAGCCCTCCCCAGGCGGTTTAACCCCTACACACACCTGGGGCCATGTGAACCAAAGGTGTCACACGGAACCAAGGGTGAGGGGCAAACATGCTCAAGTGATTCACACCCGGGCTCTTGTGACCTTAACGACTCACACGATGCCTAGCCAGACGACCGCAGACGAGGCTGTTGTTTTCTAAACACGTCCTCCTTGTTGGTGATTGTCTCACCAACAAAGAGGCGGTTAGTTTCATAACACGTCCTCCTTGTTGGTGATTGTCTCACCAACAAAGGAGGCTGTTGGTTTCAAAACACATCTTTGTTGTTGGTGATTGGTGATTGTCTCTACCCACTCAGGGTTAAATACCTGGGTTTCCCGCACTGACCCTCAGAACTGAAGAAGCCTTTCGGATGAGAGGCGAAACGTCTTCAAACAAGATAAGAAGTCCAGTTGTTTCCTACTAAAACACTCCGAGATCAAGATGACCTGGATGACTGAGAACCTTCACGGACATTTAGACTATTTAAAACTTCCCACGCCATTGGTTGGCCTATGTGCAATGTGCAATGTGCAATTTACAGGAACTAGTAAATTGCATAGCTTTCCAATAATCTTTGACGTAGCTTACTGCATATGTTGCATATGCTCACGTGACTGCTTTGCTATGAGTGAATGTGGTTGTGGTTGCAGACTAACAAGCGACCCTGTTAAACTGCTGACTATTAGCTGTATGCATTTGTGGTTGTCACAGTTATAACAGATGTTAAAAAACATGAAGAGAACACAAAGCTGTCCTTGAGATTGTCTCTTCTAGTTGTCATAATGGAAAAAAAAACCTGTATAGACTTTAAACTAATACCTGTGAAAGCCCAGTAATGATAATGGTGTGTTTCTTTTGGTTGCCTTTCACTTTATGTTCCAAGAGAGAAGAGAGAGAGAGAGTAAAGACAAAAGAAAATAAAGTTAACTTTTCTTACCTTGTCCTGTCTGAGTTGTTATTATTAATACTACAACACTTCTCCATATTACTAAATTATGTCTTTTATGTCTGATTTTATATAAAAGACATAACCCATCATCAAAGAAATTCACAGGTTACTGTGGGCCACAGAGGACAAAATCTTCTAGAAAATCTAAAATAGAAAAGAAATCAAGATTATATACACTGATATACTGTACACATTTTTACTTTTGCCTTTAAATAAAAACACTGGATGAGTACAGAAGTATAGAGTATGTAATAATGTTGGAGAGGAAAAAAAATGGATATTTAAAAGACTAATAATATAATGTATTGTTATATTATAATGTGTTTATGTACCTCTTTCTCTATATATACTGTATATGTATACAGACATAAACATATTGTAACGTATGTGTAAACAATAGTAGTATAATGAGTAAAACTGCACAGTATAACACAGTGTAATTATTTACAAAAATGAATAAATGATAAATGATGTAGTTGATGAGTAAAATAGTATATTTTCAGAATAGAAAAATCACAAAACAATAACGGCAGGTTACATTATGCTGTAGCTAAACAGCCTGAAAGTCGTGAGGATGAGGGACCCTTGAAAGTAAACCATTAAAATTAAAAACAACAACAAGAACAACAAGAAAAACAAACATTCGCTTCATTTGTCTGAAAACCGGTCAAAACACTAAGTGCACGGGAAGCAGACAGTAGTGGATCCAGCTGACTCCCTCGTGCTGTTTGACGCTACAGGCTGATTAGTTGTCAGATGAGCGAGCTGAGTGGCTCTTTACAGGCATTACAAGTTTGCTCAATCAGGGTCCAAACACAAATATGTTTATTTAGAAATGTAATTAGAGAGAAACGCCTGAACGTTTACAGGAAGAGTGACTCACTCTTTTCCTGTTTACATCTTTAATGAGAACCAGTCAAACAGGGAACTGAATGTTAATACGGGACACGTTTCCTTGACTAATGCCCCAAACACAGCTTTGGTTTGTTTTCCTATGAAGAAGCGGAAAGACGGGGACAGCTGTGTGTGTTCCCTTCCTGCTTTATGTTTTTCGTTTTCTGCCGCTTATCCGGGTCCGGGTCGCGGGGGTAACAGCCTGAGCAGGGACATCCAGACGCTTCTCTCCCCAGCCACTTCCACCAACTCCTCCGGGGGGACACCAAGACGTTCCCAAGCCAGCCGAGAGATGTAATCTCTCCAGCGTGTCCTTGGTCTGCCCGGGGTCTCCTCCCAGATGGGCATGCCCGAAACACCTCCCCAGGGAGACGTCCAGGAGGCATCCTGACCAGATGCCCGAACCACCTCAACAGACAGTGCAACGTTTCATTGAGATCGGCTCCGCGAATGATAAAAGAGGAGCAGAAAATGCAGTTGTAATAAAGACACTTTGTCCTCTGGCACATACAATATTTACAAGCTGGCTGCCTTTAAGTTTGCCTGTTAGCGTTTGCTGTCAAGCCTTGGGAACCAAGATTTGTCTTTATCGATCTTATTTGAACAGTACAACCGGAGCATTAAGGCGGAAGGCAAATTCGCAGTTATCCACCTCAAGAGCAGAAGCCTTTATGCAAATTTCAACCTCATCAGGGAACATGATGACATGACAACCATTCAGCATCATGGGAATACCAAAAACTCAACTCAGGTATATAAATAGACAAAACAGCTGTGGAGGAGGTGTGGCCACGTATGTGGGAAAAAACTCAGTTCAGGGCGATAAATGATATAACAACAGTGGTTGAGGATGTGCTGGGAAACATTACAGTTGAAATTAAAGTGTCAAAGTATAAATGTGATCATTAGGTGTTTATATATTATCACCAGGCTCTCATATTGAGGTCTTTAAAGACTGGACAGAGGAAATTCCTATGAATATTCACATCATCCACATCACAGTGATGTATGGTGTCCCATCCATGATGTGACCATGGAGGAGAGAACACTGACGCTCGCCTCTTCACGGATGTTTCTTGGGGCTTATCGTGGCGCCGTATTTAAACTCATAACCAGCGAATTGAGTGACGTTGGGGCGATGTCTGGAGTGGCATCGGATAACAGAGCTTTGACATTTGACATTTTCCTTCATTAGGACTGTATTTGTACGTTCGCACAATGAATCATAAGAAGCGTACACATATGACATAGCCAATACAATTTAAAAAAAACAAAATATCCTTAAAGGCTCATTTGTAATGTAATTCAAATGGTCAAACTTTCATATATTCTATATTCATTACATGTGAATGGAAATATTTTGAGGGTTTTCTTGGGTTTACATTTTGTTTATTATTTCTTATACAGTTACTCTGAAATATTCTAATATCTTTTTTTAATTTTTTGAGCCATAGGTCATAATCATCTTCTTTTTAGATGCGTACTCCCATGGATCCATTGAGTTAGTTGAGACTGGGGATTATAAACACATTACTACAGTAATATTTTTGCAACTGGGCCGAAAGATAAAAGATTGGTATGAATGCTGCCTGTGTTTGTGGACCTGTGTGACATCAGTTTTGCAGGATGCAGAGTGCCGATCATGCTGTGAAGAACATTTGGGTTCAACAAAACTGGCAGATGGACCACCAATATGGACCATGGACCTCTCGGACAGGAGCACACATATAGTGGAGTGACTCCAACAACAGAAAGCAGGTGCATGGCGAAGGTGTCAGAGGTTATAGAGAAAGTAAATAGCAACTTCGGAGACTGCCAAGTACTGTGGAAAGAAAGTACACTAAATACGGGTTTCCTCATTGAACAGTTTAAGATGATAAATTAAAATTCAGCTTCCTTGTTTTTTTTCCCATTGTGAAATATTAGAAAGTAACTAAAAATGCCCATGATACATTTCCAGAAGCTGCTGCAATGTATTCAGTTTTGTTCTATCCGACGAGCCAACACAAAGCATCAAATCTGCACATGTAAAAGCAAGAAGTGAATTTCCTCATCATCATGATGTCATTCTTGCTTAACACCACAACTGAGACAACTAATGGCTGCCTGGCATTTTTCTGTCCATCAACCAATCCCACTAATAGCTTCAACTCAAGCTACTTTCATCAATTATGGAATCTCTGGTTTTATATGACCACGCATGGGTGGTGGCGGGTACATGATGCAGCAGAAATGGTTCCCCATCATGAGGTTGCTCCAAGAGTGTAACAGAGGGTTGGATGGCAGAGTGAGAGCTTCCAACTGCAGCCCCGAGGCCACCCATCACTGTCATCCTCATGTAATATGGCCTGACAGACACACGCTCCCCTTTTACTCTGGCTTTAATGGACTGGCGTGACATTAGCCATCCACAGAACAGGAGGCAAACTCTCCCAGAGCTATAATTACAATACACTCTGGGTACACCCTTGTTTCATTCCAGAGTCTGCAGCAAACAAGCACTGTACCGATTCAGTGATCAGCTTGATCAGTTCATTGTCTCGGCTTAAGGCAGCCTGATTCAACTTTGATTTAGGTTTGTTGACAATAAGTACATGTGAATATATGTCCAGCAGAGGGAGCTCTTCAGGGGACTTCAGGTCACCTGTATTTTCTGTTGTAAGCAGTTGCAAAAACACTTGTGCAAGTGATGTTAAATCAAATCTTTGCTGCATGCTGGTTTCCTTCATTGAAAAATGCTACAGTTAATGTAGCGAAGAAAGTGGTGATATTTCTGATTTCAACAAGGAGACATATCCTTAAATAGTATCATTCCCTGTGTTCACGCATTGACTGGATTGCTTGCCAAAATGGCAACAAGTGTTAGATATTAAATGCAATCCTGATAATAGTAGTTATTTTGCCGCAATAAATGTACTGAAAAAAAAGTAAATCTGTTATTGTTATTAGCGCCAAATACGTAATGATTATACTGTATTTGTACATATGTATATATTATTGAGATACAATTAGAAGGGCTTCCAAGATAAAAAAAAAAAAGCCTGGGAAACCACTGCTGTGTACTTGATTACGTACGTTATGTAGTATGCTGCATGTTTTTTGCCAATGAAAATACATTAACTTAAAAATGCACCACTCTGGCTCTGATGCAGCCCAATTCCTACAATATAAAGAAAGGTCCCTAAAGTTGTGTTCATCCAGGAAGTCTATAAGTGTAATTTGTTTAAACCCATACAAAAACATCACAACACACAGAAACACTATTCCAAACATCCAGGAGTTGGCTCCTACTGAAAGTATCAAGTAAACAAGAAGTGTCTCTGCTGTTTATTCAAAAAGTGCACTAGAAACCAGTACTCGTCTTTCCACAGTGAGTATTTTGACTTGTCCGAGGAGGAAAAGCACTTGATTTAGTGAATTTAGCTGTATTTTTAAGAATGAGCGTTTAGGACCTCATATTTCCTTATCATGCGAGGTCACATTTATCACTTTCTGACACAACTTTTGGCCGGTTGCTCCTTAAGATGAATTTTGCCACTAAAGCACAGACATTGACTGAACAGCCACATCAATATTTTTTTGTATACACCTCAATGTTTAGGCTTTCTAAATTGTTTGTTGTACAAAAGGAGAAAAGCAAAGTTAACTCTGTCTGGTCAAATGAAAACAAACAATTTAAGAGGAGCTCTCTACTTTGCAGACACTTAGTTGAAGTTCTGCATTAATTCTTGTGTACATAAATGATGCATTAGTGTTTTACAGGACTAATGAGTACAGAAAACAAATAAGCGGTTTCCCATTTGAAAAACATTTATTATATTCAGGCGTAGGTGACAACTGAAAGAAAGTAGCCCATATGCAAACTCCAGATTAAATCCTATAACATCATCTTGAAGACAGAAATCAACATCAATAAATTCTTACTTCAACAACATAACATAATAACTTTACAAGGAATTGAAATGAGTGGCTACTACTCCCTCGGGAGCAAAGACAAGCTCAGCCGAAGTGCAAAATGAACTCAGAACACTGAACGCACCATCTCTAACTGGATTCACTGTCGGCAGCACACCAGTGCCTTTTCCCAAATCCTGCTGTCATTACCTCCAATTGCAACAAAATCCATTACGATGAACAATACAACAGTTATTGTTTACAGCGAAACTAATGATACGTTCACTGCGAAGGATATCAAACTTTTAATCAACAAGTTCTTCTCTGTTCAAAATGAGCTACTCTTTGTGGATCCAGGATTCCAGGTAAATCTCACGGATGCCGTCCTGTTTCATACTTTGTGATCTGAGAAATCTGACCGGCAGGCGGGATCAATAAAGATCACCAGAGTTATCAGGATTCATCCCATCAGTATCATGAATGCTTGTAGTAAAAATGAATCTTTATGTATGCTTCCTGAGATTTCAGTCTGAAGTATTCATAGGGCCTTGGCATCAACATAGCAGAAAACAACAACAGCGGTCCTCTCAACTAACTGTAACAGATTTCAACTAACTGTAACAGATTGTTACAGCCTGGCATCGTCAAAGAATACTTTCACTGTCTGTAGTAGATGAGGTTTCAGAAGATTTACTGTGTTCTTGGAGCCATAATGACTTTGCTCTGGACAAAGTGAACATGTGCGTCACGACATAAAGGCAGGAGTGACTGTGGACACGTAGAGGAAGACTTTTTATTCTTTCTGTTGAAAATAAAGACAATTAGATATTTTACAAAAGAAAAACATAGATATATATATAAAGCCTAGCTGGATTTGGCCGATGACACCTTTTATTGCATACTATCTTATTCAACCCAAAAAGTCCATCTCATGTTACCTGCCCAGCCTAGTCCTCAGATTCATCCAAACTGTCATCAGAGTCACAGCTGAATGGCGGGCTGGAGTCCAGGTGGATGCTGCTATCCGTGTCCACGGAGACCACAGAGCTGAGGCTGCTGTCGATGGACACCATGCTGTCTTCACTGTCGCTGCTCCAGCTGCTGTCGTCGTCATCAATCACCATCACCTGAGCAGAGTCAGCTGCTGCAAATTACAGGACAACAAGTAGAAAAGCACAAAGTACAGCGCAACAGTCCCTTCAAATGGCATCAAAGTTGAATTGGTTCTTCCCCATCCTCACCATTTTTGCTGAAATCAAAGCAGCATCTTCCCTTTGAGCTACTTCAAAAAGAGGCTAGCATTAAGTTTCAAACCTTGGATTTTTGCACTCCGATTTGCTATGTTGCTATCCATATAGATCACTCGTTAACATTTGGAATGGTTGTGAATTACGGAACATAGTAACTTTGCATAAAGTGAATTAACACCTACTGCGGGCTGCAGGACGTCTTTTTACACATCAAATTCATCGGACAGCATTTAATAGTAGGGTTACTGGTCAGATATTCCAGTAACATTGTACAGGCCTGATGGGCGGCCAGGCCAATGACAGCACCGGCCATGCCATCATCAGGCCAAAAATGTACTATTTATATAACCTGAATACTGTCACTTTTTCACTCCCTCGTAGGGCTGGCTGATATGACGATATATAATGTGGGATGAGCGAAAATGTCTATCAATAGATCAATAGATATTCTCCTCTAGTGTTTATAACACCGTTCTAGAAAAGCGGCGGCTGCGACCTGAATCATGGCAGATTTTAAACTTATTAGCCTCTCACTTTACATTCATTACACACGGTTTCAAGAGCATCAACCAACAGACACGGAGAAGCAAGACACAGACAAACCCACATTAATTCCAGCAGTCTTAATATAGTTACTGACAAACTATGACAACAAATGTTCAAAGACCTTTTTGCGTGATGAAAATGACACGTCGATGAGCTAAAAATATAACAGTGATAACAAAAACTATGACAAACGGTACAATCAGTTTCCGTTTGCGAGACAAGACTAAAAAAAATTTCACATGGGTCAGGCTCTAGTACTAAACTTCCAAATACATTGTTTTTCAGCTGACAACTGCGGTTTTAGGGTTTAGATAAACTGGGGGTTACGGTTAATTGGTCACTCTAAATTGCCCGTTGACGTGAATGTGAGTATGGATGGTTGTCTCTATAGGTGAGCCCTGCAATGAACCGGCGACGTATCCAGGGTGACCCCGCCTTCGCCCGATGACGACCCCCCTCCCCGCGACTGTTGAAAGGAGAAGCGGTAAAAAATGGATGGCTGGATGGATTGACACTCTTTATTCCACAGGACTATCAAAATATAATGTTGTTATGAAGTATGTGGTTATTTATATAGACATTACTTAATGAAATATATATCTATTGTATATACACACACATATATGTTTAACATATTTTTAGTTAAATATTTTAGCTCAGATGGCAAAAATTCCTAACTCATTGGAATATTTCTCTTCGAAAAGGATGGTTATGACACTGTGGGTGACGCACCTCTCACCTTTCCTCTCAGTGATGAGCGTCTGCCGCCTGGCCTTCATGTCCAGGCTCAGGTTTTCCACCATGCTGTTGATGCAGTTGTCCAGGGCCAGGCAGCGGGTCTGAGACTGTATGGGCTGTCGGCAGATCGGACACTCATCCTTCTTTTTGCGCCACTGCTTAATGCAGTGACAGCAGAAGCTGTGAGCGCAGTTCAAGATGACTGCCTGTGTCAATGCGGATGAAAAGGTTGATTTCATTCCAAGTATTGTAAGTTAGAAATGTCAGATTTAATTGCAGAATTCTGTTTTTGTAACAGTTGTACTACTGTGTACCTTTTGTGCAGTCATAAGCTACACAGACTTGTAATCCTACCTCAATGAAGAGCTCTGAGCAGATGATGCACTGAAGCTCGTTCTCTAGAACTTCGGTCACTTGTGTAACTACTTCCTCTTTTTGGGCCCTCGCCTTTTCTTTTTCCTCCTGCCAAAATAAATAAAGACATAGACGAACGAAGCCATGCTGGTTCCATACCAAACTATGCAAAAAGTCTGCATAAATGAGTTTGAGTATTAGCCATACCTTTGTGACTTCCAGTTCTTTGTTTTTTGCGAGGAGAATCTCTTCAAAGGCTTGCCGAGAATGGGCAAGTTCATCTATGACTTTCTTTTGCTAAAGACAATGAAAACAAATTGTGATAAATTGACCAAAAAAAGTTTTAAAAAAGTTAGTTAATTGTATGCATAACAGCAGCATTATGAAAGAGAAAAAAACCTGAATGTGTTTACATCGTGTCACACTCTGTGTCTGTTTCCAAGTGATTGCGGCTTTACAAATTAAAATTTACATACCTCTTGTAGTGCTTCATCAAACTGTTTCTTCATCAGCTCTTCCTGTTGCTGGGTTTTCTGTGCCTAAACAAATATGGAAAAAAAATAAAAAATCTGAGAATATTTTGTGTTTTGCAATCATAATTTATTTGGGTAATTATATACTTAAGCATCTGCTTCTTAATATACTGCACGTGGGACATTTTTTCTAATCTTTATTGACCCACACCACAAACAAAACAGCACAAGCCGTCTGACATGAAGAAACGTTTCAGGGGATTAAGATAACGTCCTCTCTAATTTTTTTCACCGCCCCCTCCCCGATAACTACTTCTAAAAAGAAAATCAAGAATTTTATAGCTAATTTTATAGCTTTAAGCTCAGAATCAGGGATGCACCAATTTATTTATTTATTATTATAATTGCATATAGCTGTGTTTTTATGCAAATTATTGTTTGCATCACTATCACAGATGACAATAGTCTACGGACATATGGACATATGAAAGCAAACAGAAATTGTACTGGACTGTGAGGACAATTTGATTACCAGGCAGAAAAGTGATTGTCTTGTCTTTAATAGCCAAACAGGATGCAAAGGAGGGCACTGCTTTTAATGTCTCACCTCCAGCTGCCTTTTTGTTTCACTAAAGGACTTCTTTAATGTCTCCATCTGGTGCATCTTGGCTCTGAGTGTCTCCAGCTGACCCTGCAGCTCCCTGACCTGCTCCTCTCTGAGCGGGTCGGTCTTCTCAGGCTCTCCCCCCAGTGAGGCTACCTGCCTCTGGGTGTCATCCATCTGCTCCCTCAGCATCAGAATGTTCTGGCTGTACCTGCACACACAGATCAGTTCAGCATGAGGGCGATCACACGCTCCCTTTCGTCTATTACATCTCGCCGGTTGTAACACAAAGTGATTTGTCACATTCTTCTTACTTTTTACCTCTCATTTATCAACATCACATTTTATACAAAGACTAAATCAATTCTTACAACCATCAAACTACACTAGGTGCTTTAGCCCAATGCATTTATCTGCACTATATTTGTTTCATTTGTCAGCATCGTAGCAATGAGATAAGTAAGATGCTGCTGTCATCTGGGATTGGCCTGTGAATAAGAGAAATAAATATTCATTGGACAGACAGGTGGCTTCAAAACAGATCAAAACAACTCGTATCATTTTAATTTGAATATATTTGGATAAACCTGTGATGGGTATTTTATGTTCTGTCTATCTTTATACGGTAAAAAAAATGCATTTAAAAAAAATCCAGATTCAAACATTAAAATCCCTCTTAGTTGCTGTCCTAGAATTCTCTGTAATCAACATTATAGTCTTAAATGAAACTGAACGGATATCAAATAACATTATGTGGATATTAAGATTACATGTTTCCCTGAAACCGATGCTTGGCTCTAGAGCTGCAATAATTAATCAGTTAAATTTTTTTTTTCTAGCAAAACAAAATTTATTGACATCTATCGTAATTATCAAATGATGTTGCCGTCTTGTTTGGAGCAAAATGTCAAAAGTTTTTTTGGTTCCAGCTTCTTAGATGTCAGGATTTGCTGCTTTTCTTTGTGATTTCTAACAGTACATGACGAGTCTTTGGGTTTTTAATTAATGTTTGGAATAAAGAATTTGAAGACCTCACTTTGGGTTCTGACAAAACGTTTTTAGCACCTTTTCTAATTTTTGTCAATTTATAAAGTAAATAGTTAGTTGATTAATCAGTGATTGAAATAGATGCAGCTCTACTTGGCTCAGTATCTATAATGCACTGATAATGCAAACTGAGTCCTACATCTGCAAGTTGTCCATCTCACACGAGGTCCTAGATCCATCTGAGGGCCGGCCTACTTCTTGTCTTTGTCTGCTCGGTGATGTTTCTTCTGGCTGACTGTGACTGAGCCTCTTCTGCTGTTTCACTGGTGACAAAGGGAGGGACTTTGCAAAGGACTTGTCCCCAGAAGAGCATCGGTAAAGCTTGTTCTTTGAGGTTGATGGCTCAACTTCTTCCACAGTCAATTTCCTTTTGGGTTTCTTGGAAACAAGACTTGCCCTGGGAACCTCTTTCTGTCCCTTTGCAAGGAACAGTTTAATGTCTTTGAGGAGCCGTTGGACGAGGATGTAGTCGAACTCCACTGTGGTTCCAATGACGGGAACCCCGAGCTTCACAGAGTCTCCGAACCTCAGCTGTTGGGCTTCTTCAGCAGGTATGCGGTTTCCATTCACCCAGACACCATTGAGACTCTTGATTTATAAACAAACAAACAACAAACAAAACAAAAAAAGCCACAGTCATTTTCATATGCATTTACATTCAATAGTTATGGAGAGACTACACACACCATTCTCTTGAAGACTACTAAATTAGGTGCACCTGTAACTGCTTGTTATCTGGCTAACAAGGCAGATGAGGAAAAACAATGTTTTTACTTTGCATTTTCTAAGTTTATAACCTGCAGTTATGCCCACCTAGATATAAGAAAGCCTAAGATGCTGTAAGTAAAGATGGGTTATTATATAATTAGCTCAAATTACATTTGATGTGCTAACATTCTTAAAAGATGTCCCCCTCCTCTCTGAACCCTTGTGGAACATGTATTGAAAGTGACAATTATGTTATCTTCCTCTGAAACTAAAACAGTAGCTTGTATTACCGTCTCATTTTATTGGCTATACTATCATTGTCAACTGACAGCTGATAATAGACATTTCACTATTATCGTGCCAATAATTTATCAGTCTGATAAATATTGTTCATCCCTAGTTGAGTTAAAGGAAAACTCTGGTATTTTTTTTTTTTTTACTTAACCCTGTTTCCCCAGTCTTTTAGGCACTAAAATTTCACAAAATACATAATTTTTAAAACATTTTTCCAGTACGGAATTCAGTCACTGGGACTTTTTAGCTCATAAAAGGCTGGGCAAACAAAAAAATATTTATTTCATGCTATGGGAGTCTGTTATAATGGTTAGGCATTAGTTTGGAATAAATCTACGTCAACTCATTTTTTTTTTTGTGATCATCAGAAAAGTTTGGAAACCAGCGCCCCTTCTGCAATTGACTGGTTGTGTCTGGGGTGCAACATCACTGCCCGCGAGCACAGAAGGGTGGAAGAAACACAGATTGGGCACACATTTGTTTCAATGTGGGTATCTACTCCATGTTACCAGACATTTGCAACACAGTTCTGAGTGCAGTTAGTAAGTCTGGGGACCTGGGGTGTCAGAATTAGTTTTTAAAGACTGACATTTGTGAACTGTATTACAAAAGAAGAAATCCCTGCCATGACATTAACTACCTATTTTGTTCACAATGTGTATTGCAAAGTATAAAAACACCACATTGACATGTTAAGAAGTTCAAAAACATGATTTCAGTCAGAGGGGGGTCAGCCACTGTTAAAAGTCATGCTGATATTGATATTGAGCATCACTAGTAGTCAATGACAAAAAAAAAGCAATTAATTTCCGATGTTTTGACTTGCCCTTTGCTGATGCATTGTGTAGCCTCATTGAGCTAAGTGGTCTTAGTAAATGGATTAATTCTAGACCTCATCCTGAATTAATTTCCATTAAAAAATTCACAAAAGAGGCCTAAAGGAGCAGGAAAAGGGACTGTGTTCCTCCTTTAAGATTGTAATGTTAATGCTGCTGTCACTTAAAACCGAGTAAAATTCTGGTGATTTCCACATATCTGATGTAATATAATACACCAAATGACAAGCATCTGACCAATTCATCCAATTCCCTGAATCAGTGAATTGAAATGTCGCGTCTTTTATGGCCTATTTTTGTGTAGTGTTGGTATCTGTTTGTTTAGAAATCCATCCATCCATCCATTTTCTACCGCTTATCCTGTAAATTGAAAAATAACATTATTCATATGGACCTTCTTGTCTGTCACAGTCCACTGTCCGTCCTCCTTCTGTTTGAAGGTACAGTGCAGTCTGGAGATCATCAGCGGACAACTTGGAGACAGCAGCTGATAGGTCACATCCACGCCGCGGCCAATGGTGATCTGGACAATCAGAAAGCAGACATGACAGAGGTTAGCTGTTCGCTGCTCGTTCAGTTCAACAAAACGTACGCAGCAAAAAACAGCGAAAAAACTAAAAAATAAATAAACGTGAGCGCAGAAAATAAACTGTGACTAACAACAGAATCTTTCGTGAGCTCGAGCAACTTTAGAAGCTAGCTGAACTCATACGTTCAGCAGTTAGCGAACATTAGCAAAACTGCACCTCGCTGTTTTCGAACAAGCGGAGCCAGTCCGAATTTCTCCCGACCCTCATCAAACACGAAACCTCTGAGTCGGAACATTCGTCCTCCTCGGCCACAGACGATTCCGTTGTCACACTCTCCATCTTATCTCATGCTGTCGGCGGCTAATTGCGCCTCGAACGCGCCACACTCAGCACTGTTCCTCCGTCCATCGCTAATGCTAACAAGCTACGAGCGGCGTCAAGATGGAAAGTGACAGAACGAAACCGAAAACGGTTTTCAAAATAAAAGCGTTGGGTCGTTTAAAACTTATTTTTATATGATTTTAGATTAAAATCATTGTCCAATAATCGTATTGCAACAAAGATATGCAAAGAACAAGACTTTATTTTATTAATTTACATAAAATAACTACTATAAAAAACTAACTAAACACAATATACAACACAAACACAAATCTGCAATTGATTAAAACATACAAATAATAAACTAAATAATTGTCATTGTTTTTTTGTTATAATATTGTGATAACGTATTATTAATAGGCTAAACATTATGAAGACAAATTGGTTTCTGTATTATTGAATCAAAGCGAATAGGTTTGCAATCAAAAGAAATGCTAACAAAACTCTCAACACAGAAATCAAAATAAATCTGTTTTTTAAGGATGTATTTTTGCAATCTAAAAGTTTTGTTTTAGAGACTCTGGTAAACTGCTATAAAAACTTCTGGATTTGCAAACAAAACTTCGGGGTTTGCAATCAAAGTTTTGGGATCTGCAAAATTACATTTTCCAATCACAAATTTATTTCAATTTCAAATTAACATTGTTTTGATTTCGATGTTGATAATTTTGTTAGCGAATCTTATTTTTTAATATTGTAAACCTATTTTTTTTTTTTTTTTGATCGCACAATAAAGAAAGCAAGTTACCTTCACATAAACATAGTACTCCATCTCTACCTCCATCCTTACTTGGCTATTAAGAACAGGATGTCACCTTAAGCTCGTTTATATCACGATTTAAAAGAAAGACAATACAACTGAATAATATTCATTTCTGCAGCAATATTTTAACACCACCATCACGTTCACAAAGCACGCATACTGTTACCGTCCACTTGTGCGACCCCGCGAACCAAAACGCGCGCACCCCGAGCTCCAGGCGGGACTTCCTCTCTGCTGCGGATGCGAATTTAGGGTGAGCAGGCAGAAAGGGCTTGGTCGGGGTGTCACTGTGCGTCTCTGGATAGCAGATAACCGGGTGGACGAAGCCGCCGCCGCCGAAGCCCCGTAGATGCATCTCCTCCTCCGTTATGCTGCCCTGAGAGCGCCGCGAGTATCCGACCTGCCAACATGTCTGATGTCAACAAGACTGTCCAGAAATGGCACGCCAGTTTCAAGAAAGGCACAGACTTTGACTCGTGGGGACAATTAGTGGAGGCTATAGATGAGTACCAAATGTAAGTTGCATTCAACATGTGTGCGTCCTCCGCGCGCAGCCGCCGTCATGCCGGGCAGAGCGGGGCGCGCGTTTAGTGCATCCGTGCTGAGATCAGGGGTGGCAGCGTGTGGGAGGCGGTGGGTGCACGGTGCTTGACAAGAAGTTACAGCCTCAGGGATGTCAGTCCGCTCTCCCAGCAGTAAACAAACCCTACCCATCCATGACGTGATGTGGCAGTTGTTGCAGAGGGAGCAGCGGAGTCGCCCGTGTGCGTGTTCGCATCCCAGACTCACCCAGCGGCGGTTCGGGTCCTCCCGCGAGCCCTGCCGTGCAAAGTCACTGTGGTTCATTATGTGTCATGCAGTGGAGAAATGGACCAGTATTCCTCCGAGCATTGAGAAATATTCAGCCACACCCTCTCATTGTTAAGGGTGGGTTTTCATCCGTCCAGGGAGGAATGTTTCCTGCTCTCAGACCACACCAGTGTCCTAACACAGGCCTTCAAGCCGTCTTGCGCTCGGAGAGATAATTTCATGTTTTATATAGGAATTGAGCTGAGAATCTCAAATCTAGATTTCGCTATCTTTATTCTTTTTTCTCGGCCGCCAGGGGGCGCACAGACACACACACACACACACACACACACACACACACACACACACACACACACACACACACATATTAGCCACCTTCCAAGTGTGACTGCAGAGCTTTAACGCGCTTGCATGTTGTTGTTTAGTCTGGCCAGACAGCTGCAGAAGGAGGTGCAGTCGACAAGTTCATCGGACTTCACAGAGGATCAGAAGGTGATCCTTACTTTTCTTATTAACGTCTCCACTGAACAGTTACATGTGTACTGACGTCTATTTTCTCTCTCTCTGTCTCTCTCTCTCTCTCTCTCGCTCTCTTTTTTTTTTTTTTAAGAAAACCTTAGGAAAGATTGCAACATGCCTGGAAATGAGAAGTGGCAGCTTGCAGGTTTGTGTTGCTCTTTCTGAGTTTGTATGAAATATGAGGAGAATGCGCATCATCGAGAGGTCCTTATACTTGTAAACTTGTAAAACAATCAGTGTTCACCAAAGTTGGGCTTGGCAATATGTATACTGCATATAATATACTGTATATCGATGTTGTGATATCAGACTATATATCGTCTGATATATTGTGGACATGGTTATATCCTGAAATGACATAATTGTTTTCCTGGTTTTAAAGTAAGTATTACAGTAAAACGTAAAATGTAATTTTCTGAATGTTCTACCTGTTTTGATATTTACCTTCAACCACCTCAGTCATTAAATCCACATCACTGATGATTATTGATCAAATTCTCATTGCATTACCAATTCCTCAAAGTACCTGTAATTATCCCAACAATAGTGTTGCAGCTTTGGTATCAATGTATATGGTGAAATATGTTGTGATATGATTTAAAATAAAAAAAACTCACCACTGGTACCACTGATGCCTTTACTCCCCAAATCCTTTCCAGCTCCTTTTTCAGCCCCTGGTATTTCTCGAGCTTCTCGTGTTCCTTCTTCCTGATGTTGCTATCACTTGGGATTGCGACATCTACCACCACTGCCTTCTTATCCTGCTTGTCGACCACCACGATATCCGGTTGATTAGCCACCTACATCTTATCGGGATGGATCTAGAAGTCCCACGGGATTTTAGCTCGGTCGTTCTCAATCACCTTTGGAGGTGTTGTCCACTTTGATCCTGGAACCTCCAGCCCATACTCGGCACAGATGTTTCTGTATACTATGCCAGCAACTTGTTTATGATGCCCAAAGTATGCCACACCTGCCTGCATCTTGCACCCTGCTGCTATGTGCTGCACTGTCTCAGGGGCATTTTTGCTTTTGGTCCTGTCTTGTGTGGTAGCCCAGCCTCTATCGATCTTGTGTTCAAGGCCTGTTCTTGTGCTGCCATGATCACTGCCTCTGTGCTGTCCCTGAGAGCATACTTCTCCTGCCACTGGTATGCTTTCTCGATATCAGCCACTTCTTCTGTCTTTCAGAGGTACATCCCGTGCAGGGGCTTGTCCCTCCATGACGGTCTCTCTTCTTCTTCCTTCTCCTCACTGGGTTTCTGCTGACTGAGGCATTCACTTAGCAGGTCATCATTGGGGGCCATTTTCCTGATGTATTCCTGAATTTTGGTTGTTTCATCTTGGATAGTGGCTCTGACGCTCACTACTCCTCAGCCTCCCTCTTTCAGCTTAGTGTGCAGCCTCGGGGTGCTGGACTTGGGGTGAAACCCTACATGCATGGTGAGGAACTTCCTTGTCTTGATATCTATGGCATCTATCTCCTCCTTTGGCCAGGTTATTATACCAGCAGGGTATCTGATGACGGATATATACATATATAAAAAGATATAGAAAAAATTTCACTGAAGTATTATGGTATTAAACAGGCCATTTGTCTGCTCTTTTTTAGTGCACACAGTCAAAAGAGGAGTTCAAGTTAGAAGAGCTGAAGAAACTGGAAACCAGTAAGTGCACCGAGTGGGAACTGAGTCAATTTGCCTGTTAATCCTTGTGGAATGACTGGGAATTCTGATTCACAACAGGACTTTATCCCCTTTGTCAACAGTAATTCAAAATATTCTGACCTACAACAAAGAGTTTCCTTTTGATGTCCAGCCAGTTCCCTTGAGGTAAATGTCCTTCATGCTGTTGCTGTTTACGTCCTGCATCATTATTTAAATATGTTCATGAACTCAAAATAATCAAAGTATCAAAATTAATGATGATAAATCAGAGAGTCATATGAAAACACGTTGATTGCTGATGGAAACTTCTCATAAATAAGATAGTAAATGTACACTGTTTAGTAAAGTTATCTTGTCCCAATGAATGTTATCGACTCTAAGCTTCCAACTGGACTTCATCTTTTATTCATTTTTGCATGTTTTTGTAAATTTCTATGCCACAAAACTATATTTTTTTTCACTTTCCTCTAGTCTTTGCTTTGTTTTGTATTGGTTGAGCCACCTTTCTCGCCACCCCTGCCACGGCTCAATCTCCTCCCAGGAATATATATATGAGGCTTAAATCTGCCGATGAAGTGATCAGACTTTCTCCCCGCAGGAAAATCCTGGCTCCGGGCGAGGAGGAGAACCTGGAGCTGGAGGAAGAGGAGGAGGAGGACGCAGCAGGAGCGGGCTCTACGGACGCCTTTCCCCCGCGTGCCCCCGGTACTGCACAGATGATCGAACGCGCTCGCTGCTGCGGATGCGTTATTAGTTGTAGCATGTTTTCCCGTCTTGAAGGGCCCTTGTGACTAGTGTGTCTTTTTTTTGTTTTGTTTTTTTTTGTTTCCCTTGTTGGTGCCGTGCATGGCTTCCCCGCTCATTCCCGCCTGCTTCATTTGCAGCTTCGCAAGGTACGGCTTTATCAATGAGCTCTGGTTTAGTCCCTGCTGCGTGACACACAGCTTGGTGATGAAATGACAAAACTAAATGAAATTGAGTAGTTCTGCATAGTTTCTGTGCTTAAAAAAAACTATTGTTATAAAGATTTTTTGTAATATTTAATGCTGTTTCTATGATATATGAAGGCTCTTACTTCCAAAGTTAATGTAAGCCTTCAAAAACACTATTATTAGCCTGTGTATTGGCATAGCCATGCGAAGGCTAATTTGTTTGTGAACAATCATAACCCAAAAACTACGAACTGGATCATTACCAAATTTTACAGGCAAATTGATAAGTTCGCGCTCTTGAGCTGATGACATTTTGGGATGTCTAATGCCAAAATCGACAGAATAACAGAGAGAAATGAGCGCTGCTGCTGGCGCACTGAGTTGCAGTTCACTTGATGCCCCGTTTAATTCTGTTAGCATTTGACAAGCGCTACTTCAAATTTGACAGCTTCATTTACGCAACAGAAGATACCAATTTAGCTTGAAAGAGCTTTAATCAGAGGTTGTTTTTTGCGTATATTTGAAGGGGTTCGCTTGTATTGCGGTTTCACAGCTTTCAGCTTTATTGTTCTCACTGTTCTCCACCACAGTCACTGCACTCCTAACCCCAAGTGACAAAGACTAGAAGATGAACTTTTCATAGCATTTAGCACCTAACAAGCCAGATATTACGCTCAATGGAGTCTTTTCATAAAGTCTAACCAAAGAAAGCAAATGATGGAAGCAGAACAGAATCTAATCACTGAGTGAGCTGGAACTTTTGCGTCATGTGACTGGTTAATATATAAATATTTAAATGGCCACTTAAAGCTAAAGCCTGTCAACAAATGGCCAATGCAGTATTTTGTTACAGAAAAATCATTACCTGTATGTTTAATCTGACACGCCCTGTTGTTATGGTAATGGTTACTGTCTGTAACCTTTGTCCTGCACAGGTACCTTGTTGCCACGGTTACCCTCGGAGCCAGGGATGTCTCTACTCACGATAAAGATTGAAAAAATTGGGTTGAAGGATGCTGGGCAGTGCATCGACCCTTACATGACAATTAGTGTCAAAGGTAATGGTCCTCTCCTGTGCAAAACGTTTCAAATCCTGAAGATTAATGTGAACAAGAAGAAGTTCCAGGACTCTGCTTCCTGTTCTTCTGCCTGCAGATTTAAACGGTGTAGATTTGAACCCAGTTCAGGACACCCCTGTGGCCACCAGGAAGGAAGACACCTACATTCACTTCAGTGTGGATGTGGAGATCCAGAGACATGTGGAGAAATTACCCAAAGGTATTATCTAAAGTTTATCCTGAAGTGACTGCTAAAGCTGTAAACATAATATTACATTTCTATGTTACTAATATTATTAAAATTCTATCATTTTAGAGATAGTTACGGTTATATTCCCCAGCTGGTCAACAAATCCCGTGAAAAGGCATTCCAATTTGGATCAGGGATAAATATGTTCTGATGTAATCAGACAAACTAGCTCTATTGCAGCATAAACTGTCAGGAGCATTAAATGTATATTAAAAGAGAACTCTGGGATATAATCGCTCTTTTATGCTCTATAATTTCATAAACTACATTTTGAAAAATGATTACTCGAGTATGGAGTTTAGTCGAGTATGGAAATAAATCGCAGTTTTTCACCAATAACTACACTCCACGTGTTTCTGCACGTGTCTGGTAACATGTAGTAGATACCTCCAGTGAAACATCTGTACCTTTTTGACTCAATAACTGTAAAGATACTGTGTAAACTTATGTTTGCATGTACTTTTGTATGAACAGTGTTTTCCCAATCTTTCTGTAGTTCCAGTCAATTGCTGAGGGGGGCGCTGTTTTCCAGTGTTAATGAAAGACAAATTCTTGTAAATCTACTAAACAAAGTTTTTCCCACGCTGTGGTACACTGCTTAATAATCAGACATTACTTCGAAACAAATCTACATAAATTTTCGTCTTTTTTAAACATTAACAAGCATCGGAAAAGTTTGGTAAAAACACAGTTTGTACAAACATTAGATTTATACAGCATCTGTACATTTATTGCAGTCAAAAACACACAGCTTCACTGTGGGCAAATAACAATAAGGTGCTTCTTGGACTTGTTTTTTAGAGTTTTGTTGAGTTAAACAGTTCTAGCAACCAAACCGATACTTGGGCAAACTTACTGTAGACGTGTTTTGTAAGATTTTAGATTCTAAAATTGTGGGGAATAGGACTTAGGATGAAAAATTGCAGAGTTCTTCTTAAATCCATTTCTGAAAATAGTCCCCAACAAGCACACAATTTACTCATCACTGGCTAAAATATATAAAGTAGATACCTTTTCACCCTTTTTAAGGATTGTCTTCAGGAGGAATGAGGGTTGGAGGCCACAGATAAGGACGGTCTGTATATTAGCAGCACTGGTACCTTGACGTGCTTGTTATTAAAGCTGCTGTACCGTCTTCCAGGCGCAGCTATCTTCTTTGAATTCAAGCACTACAAACCCAAAAAGAGGTTTACCAGCACAAAATGTTTCGCCTTCATGGAAATGGACGAGATAAAACCCGGCCCCATCGTAATTGAGCTGTGAGTTGACCGACGTGCGACTTTTCTCCGCTCCATGTCTGACCGATTCCCGCGTCGCCTTTTCAAACATGTGCCTTATCTCCCCAACGTCCAGGTACAAGAAGCCCACCGACTTCAAGAGGAAGAAGCTGCAGCTTCTGACAAAGAAACAGCTCTATCTCCACCTCCATCAGACGTTGCACAAGGACAGCTAAGTCAGAGCACTCCTCGGACTCTGAGGCGCCGCGCTCGACCTCTTCTTGCATCGGCACCCGGCAGCGCGCGGAGGCCAGCATCATCGCATCAGCACCACGACACCCAACTTGTGTTCATTAGTGTCCAATAGTGTGTGGAGGGCGCGAAGGGAATTACACTCACATCCGAAAAGATTAGCTTTTGTATCTCTTTGATTTTGTTGTCATGCTCCGGTGTAGCGCTTCTCCAAAATCATAAACAGCCTTAAAGTATGTTTTTGTCTCGACAGACAGGAGGATTTCGTAATCAGCTGATCTGCAGTGTTCCTCAGCTCTCTGAAACAGGAGTCACAATAATTTGACTAAATATTGAAAGTAACTTCAGCAGCCTACGTGGACATGTCGGAGGAGTCTCGGAAGCGTTTTCAGTAATGAATTCAGTAATTATGAAATTGGCTTAAAAGATGAAATCAAAGTTCTTGTTAATCTACATGCTAACGTGTCCCAAACACCATCTTGCAATCCGTTTTCTGCTTGTACACATTACTTTAATCGTGATTTTGGAGTCACGTCGGCATCCACGTTACGGACGCGCGTCCGCTGCTGATTCACATTTTGGTTCTGTTTTGGTGTCCACCAGCATCTGAGGGAAATATGTGGATTGTCAGCTGCTTATTTCTCCAAACACGTCCGGCGGCTTTCTTTAAGCGAGCTACACATTTTCGCATTTTGTCATTTGGATCATTGAGCTCTTTCCTCTGTTTTGTCCTTTAACATTCAGAAGGTACACTGCTTCCAAATGCTCAAATTAACGACTTCTTTGTATTACTCCCATCCTAAAATGAAAACTGTAAATTGATATAAATAATATTAAAGTCTAAAAAAGTTTCTCCATTCAGCAGTGGCATTAATGGCATAATTGTATGTTCATTCATTCATTTTCTACCGCTTATCCCGTTAGGGGTCGCGGGGAGGGCTGGAGCCTATCTCAGCATCTTGGGGCGAAGGCGGGGTACACGCTGGATGAGTCGCCAGTTCATCGCAGGGCTGACATATAGAGACAAACAACCATCCACACTCACATTCACACCTACGGGCAATTTAGAGTGACCAATTAACCTACCCCCAGATTTGCATGTTTTTGGAATGTGGGAGGAAGCCGGAGTACCCGGAGAAAACCCACGCAGACACAGGGAGAACATGCAAACTCCACACAGAAACGTCCTGACTCAGAATCGAACCCAGGACCTTCTTGCTGTGAGGCGACAGTGCTAACCACTGCACCACCGTTGTTTTTTCTTTTATCAGTTTTGTTAGAATTTTTTTATGGACAAATGTCTATATTTAGCATTTGTTTCATCTCAAAGTTTGACACCACCATCAAAATGAAATGTCTCCATAATTCTGACAGTCGTAGGTCACCACAGGTTTATAAGTGTTGAGAGTAAACAGGATGCAGACAGGTTATCATGCTGTGCGTGTGGGCGTTGATTAGAAATGCAGTGCTTTGGTGAATTATGCCAGAAAGTGTTTTAAATCCCACATTATTTTACAGACCAGATGATTTATGTATGCAGTTATATTTGACCGGTGCTTTCATACGACTATTTTTAGATAACACAACTTTACTGGCAGTCGAAGGAAACATGCTTTGGACTGGACTACATAAGTCGTCTCGGAAAATTCCACTACATTGAGTTAGAAAATTCTACCAGTTTTAAAAAAAAACAAAAAAAACTGCATGCAACTGCTTCTGATTTTACAGGTTCTTCACTAAAACATCTACATTGTAATATTTGATTTTAGATTTTATTTTTGTAACGTCACAATATTCAGGACTGTAAATTAACTGTAAGATACACTAACTGATGGATATACAATAACTGCGTGTATGTGTGAAGCACTATAATGTGGTGAGACTGAGACCTGTGCAGTGTTGTAACTTTGACGACAGACTGACACGGATTGTATCCAACATTTACAAGGCTTTTAATTTCTAATAAACTACAAAAGAAGCTGTTGGCTGAATATTTTCATCCTTGGCATCGAGCACTGAACTGATTTGTTTTTCTTGCTCCCCAAAAGGCTTTTCAATTCACTTTTCATTGTTATTCTGATGTACTCCTCTCTCAAAAAACTTTTTTTTCCCCCTTCAGAAGCAGGGCTATTTGCTATTTAGGCTTGCTAAGATTACATTTTCATTACTCATTTTTAGTATTAATCCTGTTTGCGATTTATCATTTTCTATTGTGGAATAAAACATTTTTTTTGTTTTATTTATTAGGGTACAGGTTCTGTTACTAGCAATTGTTTATAAGGTTGTGCAGAAAACGAAATTGTTTTATTTTATAGCTTAATAGAACCATGAGTCGATTCTGAAACTTAATCTGTGGAAGGTGCATTTATAAACTGCATGAGAAGATCTCTGCGGTAACACATCTTCTCAAATTGTCAACTATTCAGGATAATATGCACACTAAACTGTCGTTTACATCAGACTGTCTAGTAACACCCAAATAGGGAAGCAGGGATACTTTTCAGTGCTGCAAACTGAACAAAATCAGGACGGAAGTGCCTATTTCAGATAAAACTTGGCTCAACATTTAAGATCTATCAGTTTTCTGCATGACTGAAGACAAGTTTTACTTTTTCCAATTTTGAGTGAACTGACCCTTTTAAGTCTCCTTACGATGCCCTTATTGCGTTACAGTTTGAAGACAGTGCCAGAAAGTACCAGGTAGTTAATAATCGCTGTCAAACCCAGAGAAGACTTTTGAGTACTTTAAACATATCAGAGGAGCTGACTCTTGATTTATAACTTCATGTATTTGCCAAAATAACAGTAAAAGTACAATGTTACACACAAAAGAAAAAAAGATGGACAAATGTGTCGAGTGTTTCTGCTTCTGTCCCTGCACACACCAAGCTTTATTTGGCACATGCAGGTGATACATCAATAGAAGTTTGAATGATTACACAGAAGTGGGGGTGATGCTTCCATCGCCGCAGCAGCACAGATGTATGCCTTACTTTGCCCAATTAAGACCTTGACTGCACTCTGAGTCAACTGTAGCCATTTGATAACATAACACCGACAGTTTTTACATTCTTTATTATTAAAAGTTCTACCAACATAGTAAAATAAGTTATACATCTGGCCATCAAACGCATTTCACACAGTCCATTTTAAAGCAACAGCTTTGGGAAAACGATGTTATTCCTGAACTTCTATGCTAAATCTCCCTCCCTTTTCCTTTTTTTTTTTTTTTTTTAAAAATAATTTCCACAGGAAATGACATTAAAAAATTTGCCTGCTAAAAATCACTGCTATATTGCTTGCCAAGACCCCCCCCCAAATAAAAAGAATCTTCTGGCTTGTAACGAATTATTATTGCACAATAAGCTATTTAGAAAAGTGGTCACCATCCAAACTCAATCATTGAGGCGCTTAATTATTGACAATGCTAAGGACCATGTTTCTCTTTTTCAGTAAACATGATTTTTATTTCATAACTGAAATATGAAAATAACCATGACCTATGTTTTGATGTATTAGGGCAAGCTCAAGTCCTTTGCCATATCTGGTGACATTCTTAAGGCTCGGCCATGGCTGGCCTCACTGAGTTCTGAGGGCCCTCCTGCTTCCCGTGCAGGTCCTGTCTGGGACCAGAGTGATCTCCTGATGAGTACTGGAGGGCATCGTGCGGAGCCTGACCATGAGCACCTCCATGTGCAGGATGAGGGGGGATGCCTGGAGGCAGGCTCATTGGTGGGCTGATGTGGTCACGTGGGCCTGGCGAACGCATGTCAGGAGGTATAGGGGGACGTGGTCTCATAGGTCCACGAGCACCTAAACAACAATCATCAAAATGTGAAACGGTTTAACTACATGAAACATGCTGAGCACTTAGTGGTATATTCTTGAGTTTTTTAAAATCAAAAAAAAAAAAAATTCAAAAAGGTGAACTAATGATTTATCAAACAATATCCAGCTTAAACGATCACACTAGAAGGTTTGAAAGACTCCTTCTACTTGTGCTGCTTCTACACTATGTTTCAACTAGGGATGGGTCATGATTTTTGAATATTCTACAAAATGCTAAAAAGTTGCCTGATATCTGAAAATATATACTGTATTTTATCATTGTTTCACGATGCCTGTAAATAACAGTAACTAGTGATGAAAAAAAAAAAAATAAAGGAAAATGAGTTGCAGTGCAAACTCTGCCAGATAAAGTTAGCATATCACAAATCAACCACATCTATGCTCTGTCATTTAGCAGAAAGTGGGCAACCACCCACAAATCTATCATCCGTGACAGCCTGTGTCACCAGAAATAGTAAGTCTGATGACTGATGTGCATTTGTCAACGGTGAGGGATTGTTGGAGTTTGAATGCATTTGTCCAGGCAGAGTATATGGTCTCATCAAGACAGATATTGACTGCAAACTCAGAGAAACTGTATGATGATGGGGTTGGGGTGTCACTACAATAGCTCATGACTTAATGCTGCTGTGGTATGGTTGATATACCCCTTAGGTAATACAGTAGTGTTCAAAATAATAGCAGTCCAATGTGACTAACCAGATTAATCACTGTTATTAGTATATTTTTTATTGCTACATGGCAAACAATTTACCAGTAGGTGCAGTAGATTCTCAGAAAAGCAACAAGACCCAGCATTCATGATATGCACGCTCTTAAGGCTGTGCAATTGGGCAATTAGTTGAAAGGGGTGTGTTCAAAAAAATAGCAGTGTGGCATTCAATCAGTGAGGTCATCAATTTTGTGAAAAAATAGGTGAGAATCAGGTGGCCCCAGCACTTGTTGAACATGCATTTCTCTTTGAAAGCCTGAGGAAAATGGGTCGTTCAAGACATTGTTCAGAAGAACAGCGTACTTAAAAAGTTGATTGGAGAGGGGAAAACTTATAAAGAGGTGCAAAAAATTATAGGCTGTTCAGCTAAAATGATCTCCAATGCCTTAAAATGGAGAGCAAAACCAGAGGCACGTGGCAGAAAACGGAAGACAACCATCAAAATGGATCGAAGAATAACCAGAATGGCAAAGGCTCAGCCAATGATCAGCTCCAGGATGATCAAAGACAGTCTGGAGTTACCTGTAAGTACTGTGACAGTTAGAAGACGTCTGTGTGAAGCTAATCTACTTACAAGAATCCCCCGCAAAGTCCCTCTGTTAAAAAAAAGGCATGTGCAGAAGAAGAGGTTACAATTTGCCAAAGAACACATCAACTGGCCTAAAGAGAAATGGAGGAACATTTTGTGGACTGATGAGAGTAAAGTTGTTCTTTTTGGGTCCAAGGGCCGCAGACAGTTTGTGAGACGACCCCCAAACTCAGTACACAGTGAGGACAGTGAAGCGTGGTGGTGCAAGCATCATGACATGGGCATGTTTCTCCTACTATGGTGTTGGGCCTATTTATCCACACCAGGGATCATGGATCAGTTTGCATATGTCAAAATACTTGAAGAGGTCACGTTGCCTTATGCTGAAGAGGACATGCCCTTGAAATGGGTGTTTCAACAAGACAATGACCCCAAACACACTAGTAAACGAGCAAAATCTTGGTTCCAAACCAACAAAATTAATGTTATGGAGTGGCCAGCCCAATCCCCGGACCTTAATCCAATCGAGAACTTGTGGGGTGACATCAAAAATGCTGTTTCTGAAGCAAAACCAAGAAATGTAAATGAATTGTGGAATGTTGTTAAAGAATCTTGGAGTGGAATAACAGCTGAAAGGTGCCACAAGTTGGTTGACTCCATGCCACACAGATGTGAAGCAGTTATAAAAAACTGTGGTCATACAACTAAATATTAGTTTAGTGATTCACAGGATTGCTAAATCCTAGAAACAAAAAAGTTTGTACAAAATAGTTTTGAGTTTGTAAAGTCAACGGCAGACACTGCTATTTTTTTGAACACACCCCTTTCAACTAATTGCCCAATTGCACAGCCTTAAGAGCGTGCATATCATGAATGCTGGGTCTTGTTGGTTTTCTGAGAATCTACTGCACCTACTGGTAACTTGTTTGCCATGTAGCAATAAAAAATATACTAAAAACCTGGATTAATCTGGTTAGTCACATTGGACTGCTATTATTTTGAACACACTGTATATCTTTTTTTAACTCTTCTTTATAGAATTAATCCATGATAAAATAAAAACACTTAATATTTTATAATGTATGTTACTTCTTTGAAGGATATTAAGGCGTTACCTACTTCCACTCAAAGCTTTACAGTCATTAACCCTAATCTGACAGTGCAAACTGATGAGTGCTGAACGTAAGACAAAGGATAGAACATACCAGGTGGCAGTGGCATTGGCCCAAAATGATGAGGCGGGGGGGGACGGAAGTGTGGCGGCGGTGGACCCCGAGGATCAACGACATGTCCAGGGCCTAACCTGGGATGGAATATGAGTCCGTTGGAGGGTCGAGGACCAAACTCTCCCCCCAATGGTCCAGGCATGGGCATGCCTGGGTGCCCATTGAGTGGAAGGGGAGGCCCATGTGGAGGTGGAGGAGGACCATGAAGACCAGGTGGGAGCTGGCAGGCACCCGGTCGTGGAAGTCTGTAAGGGCCGGGGGGTGGCAGACGACCAGATGGTGGAGGTCCGGGAAGAAGAGGCAGGTCATGTGGTCCTGGTGGAGGTCCTTGGACAATGGGGCCTGGTGATTCCCTGATTGGAGATGCTAGGAAAGATCCAGGGCCCTGAAAAGGACCGAATGGGGTAGATAAGGAGAGGTTATATGCTAAATTTTTATATACAGTCACAAGAACTTTAGTCGGGCCTGTAAGCATGTGCGGAAGGGTTAAAATTTCTGTCATGCAGCGAAGACATCCACAAACCACACAATTTCCTCCCCACAAGAAGTACTCTTTGCCAGACCTCAATCAGAAGACAAGTAACCAAAAACATCAAATACTATCCCTCGGACACACAAACTCACAAACTTGCAAAGCTCTGAATTTTTTCCAACTCTGCTTAGTTCAATGCTGCGAGAACAGGTGAAACCACACACTCAGCCCAAAGGTGCTGTCAGTCCCAGTGAAGCAAAACACCTTGAATCTCTTCCCAAACTCAAACCAGCTTAAGAGGGAATGCTTGCATACACCTTCACTAGACAGCCTTAATACTCACTGGCTGGGGACTGTCTGTGGAGACCTCAGCCTGTGTCTCTGCTTTTATCTGTGGATCTACTGCTTGTGTCTGTTTTAGAGCAACAATATACATAACAGACAGATGTAGATAGTGTATTATATAAAAACAAGAGGTAGAGGAAAAGACTTACAGATCCATCCATATTGGCAGGGGAGGAGCTACGGGGCCCCATCATGTCTGAAAGAGGAGGAACAGCATAGAATTGGAGGAAATCAAAAATTAAGGTGAGCTATTCGGACAGAAAAAAAAGAGTACTAGAGACTTACCCATCCCAGACATGTATTTGTTTTCAGGATACCGGCCATGTGGGTCCGAAGGAGGTCGTGGACCTTAGAGGAGAAGAAAACAAGACGTCATGAAAAACTAGAAGTAAAGACTAAAGGACTTCTCCAAAAAAACAGCTGGAAGAAACCAAAGAAGAGGAAAACAAGGGGAAAGTTTGGTCATTTTTGCTCCATGAGGAATATCTAACAGAGACAAAACATTCTGGATTATAAAGTTTCTGAAAACCTGGTGTGAAATTTAATTTTCTTTAATTATCGACTAGAGAAGCACTGACCAAAGATAACATCTGTAAAAACAAACAGAAGAGTTTAATTCTTAAAATTAATCAAATTTTGATTGACCAAAAATGAATAAATTGGGAAGCAAAACTTAACACATAAAAATGACATTTCGTAATAAAAGTTTCAGAACAGTTAGACCAGAAAGGGGGAAGTTGAACAGAGAAGTAACAGCAAGATGTAGGATATTACACACTGAGAAGAATTAAAACTCAAGAAAATGAAAGAAGTGAAATGAACAGACTCAGGAGTAGAAAGAGTGAGCAATTCGCAGGAGTAGAAGGATTCAAGAGGGGGGGCTGATGTCCAAGGTGAAGTAATCCACTGTGACTCACCATATGGGTCAATTCTTCGCCCCAATGGGGCAGAAGGAGGGCGCCTGGGACCCTCTATCATTAGCGGAGGGGATGGTGCACCCCCACTCACAGGGGAAGGCCCATATGAATCACCTGTTACAATTGGACCATGCATTTACTAAAAGAAAACAAGTGACTGACAATACACCTGACAAATGTACAACCACAACATCCTCTTTCTCATAAAGCAAAAACCAAAAGAAAAAAGAAATATAGGATTTTGTAAAAAAAAAAAAAAACCCAAAAAAGCATCATCTTATCAAAACCCTGTAGAATGAGAACTGTCCCAAAAGAAAGAAAGAGTGAGATGATTAACCTGCTTACCTTGGCGAGGGCCTGCAGGTTGTCCGGAGTTTGGTCTGAAGAGAGGAGCACGGCGCTCATTGAGCTGGGACGTCATTACAGCCAGTCTATTAGCAAGGAAAAGTAAAGAGGTTAGATATAAATTAGTGCTAGGCAGGCTAACTAAAAACATTGTTGTTAATTCTGCAGTAACTTACTTCTCACGGAGCTTTGAAGATTCAAGCTTCTCTTGATTTAGAGCTCGCTCAGCATTACGTGCATTAACCTGTAGAAAAAGTAGAGAAAAGGGGCGCAGATACAACTTAAAATGTTAACGCATAATCTTGCTTGTACTTATTTATATTTAATACAGGCTTAAAATATCCTTTCAGAGTATAAATTGTACAGTGTTACATACCCAGTTTGAATGAGTTTTGCTTTCTTGTTCTTTTATCTAAAAACAAAAGTGTTCAGAAAGACGTTTTCAGTACTCGTTCATTTACAAAGTTAAAATGTCAGCAAAGGTCAATGAGATACTACCTGCTCTTTATAGACTTCTTCAGTCTTCTTCATTTGCTCCTCCATCTCATTAATGCGCTGCCTTAAGACTTTAACCTGCTCTTCGGCCTCCAGAGCTTTTCCTCCCACCTCAGATAGCATGTTCTCCTTGCTGCGTCGCTCCAATTCTTCTTTGGTTAATCTCCTGTGAAGCCAAAGAAACGCCTTTATGCAAAAAAAAAAAAACAGTTCCACAGGGTTCCGACACATCTTCTCCATTTCAAAGGCATGCATTTATTCCCAAAGTGTTTGAATGGATTATGTTAAAACAGTGGATCTTATCCATATTCCTAATGGTGAAATAACAGCAGATATTCTTCGGTGTCTGACAACAGTTATTAAATACACGTTGACTGACGGTTATGGCTTCACTCACTGCTGCAAGGCGTTTTCTTTCTGCTGGTACATTTCCACCATGATATCATTTTTCTGCTGGAGGATCTTGAACTGGTTTTCCACATGGCTCTTCTCACTTTTAAGGGTTGCAATAGCATGCTCCAGCTCCTGGTGTTGTTCTGTGAAAAAAATATACAGTAGCAAACTTTGAAAGAGGCAGGAAAAATGTCACATTCAAAGGCTTCAAGTTTAAAGAAACCCCTAACTTTTTCCATCAGCAGATGCATGCATGGTCAACCTACCTTCCAGTGACTTTCGAGCCTTTTCTTCCTTTAGCAGTTTGGTCATGAAGCGATCACGCTCTTCTTCCACCACAGTCAGAGTGGTTTGGACCTGGTTTGGAGTAATAGGTTAACGCTTATTCCAACTATTATTTTTTTAACTGTAACTGTAAGTGTAACTTCAATGAGCTTTTAATTTATCTTGACATCTTACCCGAGAAACATCCATCATTTGTTTGATCTTGTTTTTTATGACGGGCTTCATGTCTGAAAAGGACATTGAAATTTCATTAACCACCACACAACAAATATGTGGTGCCACTTTAAAACTACCTCAACCATTTACAATATGTACTAGTTATTGAACTAAAATAGAAAAAGTTGGACTCACCAGGTGCGACTTCACCATTGGCAAGATATTTGGTGTCACCTTTTTGTAAATCACAAGCGTCGAGGTCAACAAGAAGTTCAGACAGCACCTGCCAGGAAATCATTTTATGTAGGTTCAATTTTGAATTTGTAAAACGCACAACTGATTATTAAGAAAAAAATAAATAAAAATCCTGACCTCCACATTGTGGTCTTTGAGCACAACTGAGTCCTCCAGCTCTTTCTGGGCCTTTTGATAGACCTTAATCTGCTCATTTAGCTCCTTGTGTTTGTCCTCCCAGTCCTTAATCGTAACCTTAAACTGTAAGAATAGACAGAGAAATGCAAAATTAGTTACAAGATCTAGTTAAAAAAACCACAGATTTAGACTTACCACACAACACACATCATCTTACAGTTTTATTTTCTTCCTTCAGTGCTGCATATTCTTTCTCCAGACATTTGTATTGAACGTTTCGGGCATCTTCCCGAATCTTAGCCTCATCCAGGCGGACAGTAGTCTGTGGAAAATAAACACAATTGTAAAGAGAAGCTGAAACAACCATCTTTCTTGTAGTCTTGCAAACTGCAGGAGACATTGCAACAACTTGCACCTTAGTGAGAGCTTCCTGGATCTTTTTTCTGCCGAGCTGCAGCTTCTCATTTGACTTCTCCAGTTTCTCAATCTGTTAAAGAAACAGTAACGGATCATGAGTCTGATGCCACAGATCGCGTTTTACCAGGAAGCAAAATATAATGAATATTTACCCTGGCTTTATTTTGCAGAGATGATGCCGTTTCTTCTTCAAGCAGCACTGAATATGTGTTCTTTTCCTCAGTCATGTTATTGTTCAGTGTTTGTGCCTCCAAAAGTTTGTTCTACAAAGAGGTAACAAAAGAAACTTCACTTACTTTTTTGACAAAGTGAGAAGCTTTTTTACTTGATGTCCAAATAACAAAAAAAAAAAAAAAAAAAAAAAAAAAAAAAAAAAAAAGGGGCCCAATTTCTAATCAAAATCTTTTAAAATAAAAATTGCTGAATAATAAAGACAAAAAGAAACCGTAGTTCCTTACCTCTAGGTCTTGTATCTTTTTCACTGTACAACCGACTTTTTCTTTTGATTGTTTTTGATTTTCCTTCAGTTGTTCAGTCTTAAAGAAAAAGAGAAATAAAGTTACGCATACAAAAACTTGCGTCAAGTGCAGTTTGCAGATGTAATCTCACATTTCACTTCCAGCTCACCTGTTTCTGTAGTTCAGACACTTTGGTGAGAGCCTCATTCTTTTCTTTTTTGAGTGCCTTAATTTGCTCTGTAAGCCTTTTTTCATCCACTGCATCCACAGAAGTGTTAACGAGAAGAACAGTTAGATGTTACACTCTTGAATATTGAGCCTTGTTTTCACCTTTACAGCAACTATCCTTGGTAACTGAATGTTTATGGTCATTTATCTATCTTTGGCAAACTTACTACGTGTTTAACTCCAGCTTTTAGTATCAGAACAGTGTGCTAGTTACCTCAACAGAATGGTAATGAAAAAAAAACAAAAAACAAGACAACACAGAATGGTTCTACTGGTGCCATCCATAACTTTTGGTAGTAGAAACAAAATTAACCATTTTAATGCATGACTGAAACAAATATGTGGAGACAAAGCTTGACTGCATTTACAAGAGATGTAATATGAAAAAAGAAGGAACTTACCAAGGTATTCTCTTTTTTTCACCTAAAACATTTTGAAAAGCATCTTGGTCAGTTTGATTGAAATCTGATTTACACAGTTTGTGATAACTTCATCAGTCACAGCATGACTTAAGTAGTTGTAATAACATAGTAACAGTATTAGGTCAAGAATAATCTAAAACTAGAGTCAAATGATTGAAATGATTGAAAAGACAAATTATATTGATCTCTAATCATGGGTAGTTAAGATAAAGAGGAAATTAAGATTAGGATAATATTCTAATAGTGTGCATCTTCAGAGTCAATACCTAATGTAGCTTAGACAAATAATTTATAAACATTTTTTTTTTCCATTTATGATTTTAATACATAAGTAGAGCAGAGGTGAGAGCAAAGATAGTACAAAACTTACTGCTAACACAGTCCTCCAGAAGAAGAGGGTAAAGGTCACCACTCCAACCAAAGCAGTGATGACAACAGCTTGCCATGGACAGCCAAAAAATGTTTCCCCTGGCTTCCACTCTTCTGGGAGTCTTGAAATGATCTGTGGAAACAAAACACAATATTGAAGGACATATGATAAGAACTAATGAAATAAAGCTGAAAAATACAGTTAAACATAATTATTGAAGATAGAAGTTTTATGCTTCATAGGATGCAATGAAACAGGAGAAAACACCCATATTAACCTTCTTATTGTATTTATCAAACATTTAAGTATAATGAGATCCAGGACTCCTACAATAGGTTAAACCTCAAAACAGCTCCCAGTATTTGCACGTACCAACTTCTAGACAGAGTTCCCGGGTATTCATTTACCAAAATCTGACACACAGCAAAATCAAAAATAAGTGATCAGTTAATCTATTCACTTCATTGAGAGAGACAGCCAAGATATCAATGCATTACCATTGAATAATTATAAACCAGATACTGTACCAAGCATTGTCCTGAAGCCATAACTAATGTATTGTGCCCCAAAAAAGTATTCTTACAAAGTGGAGCAGGAATCCAATTTTTGCACTTACCAACTACTTATGAATTCAAACAGCAGCTAGTTACACTACAGGTAATTATTTTATAGGTATTTCATAGTTTGCTGCCAAAAGGTTGAAGTATCTAAGAGTCCTACGGTAAGCAAGAATTAACTATAGGCTTTACCACTTTACTTTCAGCTATACCAAGAATAACTAACTATTGTGCCTTCCACATAGTAACCTTTGAACTGAGAATGAGGTAGATACGAACAAACACACTGTAGTGTGTACTCTAAGAAAATGGAGGCATTACAAGCAAACACATGCATGGAGGGATCAACATACTTGCTCTAGCCTGTTGAGACAAATTAATTTTGAAAGTCTGCTTTTATCATGAAAAACATGCACACAGGGAGGGCAGTAACCATGTTATGCTTACAGGCGTTCAATGTCTAATCTACACAAAAACAAGATATGAAACACTCGCGTGGATGTGAATATATTCTGTCAACATTTAAGAAAGGAAAATCGACTGCATCTGCTAGTCTGGGGAATCATTTTGGGAATATTTAACGTTCACGTGAACGGACATTCGCCATATGCTTATTCACACGTCAGCAGGCCATGGTAGCATTATAAACACTGGACTAGAGAGACAGACTGAATCAATTTTAACTTACATGTTGCAGCTGCTTTAGAAAAAACACGTACACATGATCCAGTTCCATTACAAGTCGGGATTTTGTATCACTCTCCATGCCCGTGTTTGAAATAAAAAGGGAACTAGCCCACGTATGCTAGTTTGGCAGTAAGTTAGCTTGCTAGTACGTTCGCGTTTAGCTGTCATCCAGGTAAACTGTCCAGTTGAGAGAACGTGAGCTGCTAGTCTACTACGTCTGAAAAATACATACAAATGCCAGCCAACGTTAGACAGCAGAGACTGGTGATAAATAGGACCTGCTAACAAAAGTAAGCTAAATAGAGTCGTCAAATTACGTTCACTATCAAAACAATAAAATAAATTGATCGCTCAAGTCGATAGCTCAGCTAGTGGTACAAATATACGGATATTAATAAAAATCGTTTAACAAATTAAATAACTTGACAGTACAGAGCTCATCATAAGAGTATATCCTACTACAACTATCTGAATGACAAAAGATGGCCCGTAGTTTGTGTCATTATCCAGCTCGGCACCGGCTGTGAACTTCAGTCCACAAGACAGGGGGAGAGCCATGCGGCGTTCACGGAAACTCGGAAATCTGAAGCTTCATACTTTATCCGAGTGCGTTCTAAATACGTGCGTAAAGGAAGATGCTCCAAGAAGATTTGGAATCAATTTTTCCGTTAGTTGTGAATGTTCCTTGTTCATTTACAGTTTTTGTATTTGTATGTAAGTCTGAAATTGGAATTAATAATTGTACGTAGATAAAGTTCAAGTAACAACAACATAAGATCAAAGGTATCAAAAAAACAAAATCAAAGACATAAAAGAATGAAAGTGGCCAGGGCAGACAATGAAATCACTATGCTCCTATGTGTGTTGCGTCCCAGTTTCTCTGTTTGGACAGTTTGGGCGTGATTCTAGAGAAAGGTACTTATTACTAAATCTCATTCTAATGTCATCAAATAGAATGTGTTACCTATCACGTAAGGGCTGAAGTATTATCTTTTCATTATCAAGTTTATGGAACAATGTTGGGGCCGCACATTTAAATGCAAAACGTTTACACAAATCACACAAAAAAAAATTAAGGTGGGAAATCTTGTGAGCACAGTAGCTTACAACTCTTACGCTTACCATAATGGTCCACTCCACAACTTTACTCTTAATCACCGAAAGGATGCCGCACATGTAAACAATACCAGTGGAGAACAGTCCCACTTCTTCCTGAATCTCGGAAACTGGTTCCATGGAAACCCAAAGAACAAAAATTTTCTGTTAGTTTAGGTGTCAGATGGACAAAGTAAAAAAATCTGCAACTGCACTTTGGTAATCATGTAACTTTGGTACTTCTAATGCACAAGATTACAAACAACTGTCCTTGTAAAGCAGCTAAAGCAAACAAATGTTTGAAAAAGAAAGTAAAAGTTTTAAGGTCAAAGGTTGGAAAAAAAACACGCTAAGATCTAGACTCCTCTACAATGGAAGCCATTTAAGCAACTCTTATATGAGGTTATAGATTTGCACTTGCATGCAATAGACATAAGTTAATTAAAAAAACCCAAAACAAAACAAACCTGTTTTGTTTTGAATACCAACCTGGGGGCGAGCGCTCAACCTCGACATCAAGGCCCATGTCTAAGGGAGCTTCCAGGGTGGCCTGTGAGCCTTTATGCATCTCTTCTGATGCGCTGAAGCTTGGCTGATTGTCTTTGTTTTTATTAAAGTGTCCACCATCCTCCTCCACAGTAATGTCTGGTGTACTGTGCACCTCATCCAAAACCTTCTGCTCTTCTCTAGTCTCCATTGGACTAGTTAGCGTGAGGTTGTTGCTACTCGCGGCCTCAGGGACACCGTTGGCCTCCTTGTTGTCTTCTACAATATGACGACCACCATCTTCTACATTTAACTCATGTTCAGCTACAACAGTAGGGGGAAAAAAAAAAGAAAAAAAAGGGTTTAATAAAGGGGGTAAATTTCAGTCTTTAATAGGTTTGCAGTTAGAATATATTGTATTCTTACAATATAACAAATGTATTGTTTTGCTTTTTTGTGCTTCGGTTTCCATCAAACTTAAAATGATCTAATGACAACAGGCGTGGTCTACGGTTTTTTCAGGAGTTTATTTGCTTTGCAGGAGGTCAGCTCAGCTCCAATCTAAAATAAAACATTAAAATGAGAGCCTAGCAGAGTTATGACTGATAGTTAATTCAACTGGAGATAAACAGTTGTAAAACCTGTGTTTGGGCTGCGCGCTACATGAACATAAGTTTCTAAAGAATGAAAGACAAAGGACAAAAGCGGTGGCTCATTTTTGAACGCATCATGGGTGATGCTGTTGAGAGGTCAGCCAGAGCACAGTGTGGACACATGCTCAAACAGCTTGAGATACATACTAGCTCTCAAACTGAGAGTCCACTCAATAACATTTGCAGAGCACACAGATGCTGAAGAACATTTTTTTTTTTTTTTTTTAAGGGTGAGTTAAGCAGGTCAATCATCGTTTCTATTTGCCAGGCATTTATTTTTCACATTGAGGAATACCTCTAGCAATTCCTTATAGCAACAACCTGGGTGTGATCTTGGAACAAGACCCATGCATCTACGCTGAATGAAAGGACAGTTGAGGGCTGCATATTTGCTTCTGCATTCACCTTATTTGCAGATCATAAGCTGATGCAATTTATGGTGTATGTGATGCATGTGAAAGTCAATTCTACCTCTCTTATCTGTAATCGGTCACTGCTGTTGTTTTTTCATTGATATTTCTATTTTTGCTCTTCACTTTGCTTGCTGCCCAAATTTTCCCATGGCAGGACAAGAAAAAATGATTATTTTATCAATACCAGATATTACAATTTAAATAGTTAAAAAAACCAAAAAAACTTACCCTGGTCAATATCTGACTCTTTCACAGTTGCCAAAGTTGTTGAATACTTCTGTCGCAGGCTTAATGCGAGCTCCTGGAAGTCATCCAGTATTTGAGTCTCTGCGTCAAATGTACTTGTGTCCATGTGTTGGTCATAGCTATATTTTGTGCCCTGGCTCTCCAGCATTTTCTGGATCTCGTCAAGGATTGTGTCCTCAGAGGCTTCCAGGATGCCCTGAAGTGCATTCTCAATGTCTTGTGTTGCACCGGTGTGTGAGCGACAAGTGGCCTGCAATTCTGTGTCCAAGTCTGAGAACATGGCCTCCAATTTAAAGAGATTCCTGAGACCCAGGAGCTTTCGGACCAGCTCCATCTTCTCCTCCGTGAAGTGGTCTTGAAGCAGAGTCAACCTCATCACACTCTCGCTGTACACAGGCTCTGGAGTCAACACAGTGGGTGGCGTTGTTTCATGTGACACCTCCTCATTTTCAGTGCTGTTTGATTGTGAGGAAGAAAGTCCATTTTCATCTTCAAGTAACACTTCCTCCTCCTCCTCAAGCTTTGTATCTTTGTCATCTTTAAACTCCTCCAGAAGAATTTCTTCATGGATCTCTGGTTGCTCTACAGGTAACTCTTGACTCTTGTTGCTCTCTACAGGTGTCATTAATTCACTGGGTATCTGATCAAGTACGCTGTCATCTGCTATGTTCTCATTGTCTTCGACATCTAAAATCTCTGACTGACTCTCCTCAGTGGACAGGTGCATAGGTTTTTCAGCTAATTCTTGATGGTTCACTGTTTGGTTTTCTGTCAATTCATTGTTTAAATCCTCTTTATGCTCTCTTTCAGTGCTACTGTCCTGTAAAATTGCATCATCATTTTCAACCTCCAAATCTTCAAATATCTCCTCTTCCTCAGTGAGTTCCTCTGCTGTTTTGAAATCTGATTTTTGAGCCTGGAGAGGATCAGAACTTTCATCTTGTAATACTGGATCCACTAATCTTGTACCTGCGTCTGTTGGTTTTATTGTTTCTTCCCAAACTTCCTCTGGTTCAATTACATCTCCATCAGTCACATCAGTATGATTCAACACCTCAAAATCGCTGTTTGTTTCATTAATATCTTTTGGTATTGAACTAGAAAGGGGCTCTTGAAGAACTGGCTCTTTGGTCTCCAGCTCTTTCAGTAGTTCTACTGATACTGATTCTTCTACTTCTTTCTTTGTTTCCTCAAAATTCTGAGTCATTTTTGAAGTTGGCTCTTCTTCATCGTCATCATCTTTGTCATCCTCTAAACTCAAATTATCTGTTGTCTCTCCCCCTGTGACAACAGAAAAAGGGGAATCTCCTAAAGAGGCTGACAAACCCTTCTCCTCGGCAGTCTTCTGTTTATCGTCATGTGTTGTTGGAGGACTTTCAGGCATTTTGAGGTAATCAGACTCTGGATTGGTTGCGGCTTCCTCCGAGAAGGAAAGCAACAGAGTTTCTTTTTTAACGTCAACATCATCTTCAGGTGGGTTCACCGCATTCTCACTTTCATCCACTTCATATGGGGTGACTTTCTTGGTGATTTCATCATCTGTGGCTATGGCGTCAAAAGTTGATCCAAAGGTAGTTTTTAGCTCAGGGATTTGTGCCCCTTCAGAAACAGAGACAGAGACTTCCTTTTCTGAAACAACATTCACTTCAGGCACAGATTCAGATTCCAATTCTGCAGGCATGTCTTTGGTTTCATTCCTTTCCGACAAAACATTTTCCAGAGCAGACCCTACTGTGTTACTCTGCACAAAGTCTGTGTCTTTTGCAGGTCTTTCATTAGAATCATCAGGTGTAGCTGCTTCTTCTGCCTCTACTGTGCTTGGAGTTGGTGATTCAGCTTCCATGTCAAGATTAAGTTCAGGTTCAGAGGCACTTAGATCATCTGACACAAAAACCTCAGGGTTGTCATGATGCTCAGTTTCTTTGTCGCTGTCAGCTGCTTCTTCTATTAATGGCGGTGTTTCTTTCTCTGACACCTCGGCCACTTGGCTTTGGTCAGATTCTCCCTCATTTTCGTTATCACTCTCCTCCAGTGAAGAGCCTAATAGTGAATCTATATCGTAAGTATCGAACTTGTCAAATCCAGTGTCAAAACAGACAAAATCTGTTTCCTAAAAGGAGGACACAAAATTTAAATCACAAAAAATAAACTACTAGTATTTCAGATCAGAATTTAGACTGATTTATTTATTTTCATACCTCCGCTGGAATTTCATGTTCCTTTTCAGTATAGAGGTGGTTAACTGCAAGAAGGTCCTTTGGGAAGTAGCCAAAGTTACTTCCAACCTATTAGCCATTACAAGAGGAGAAATGATTGTAACTGCAAATCCACAGCTATACGTTTCCGGAACTTATTAAATATTAACCCTAATATACTTACACTTCCGGCCCATAAGTCTGCCCTCGTGCCTGATAATTTGTAGTATACATAGATTGTTTCTGATTTTTTGAAAGACAGGAAGCGACAGTCTGGTCCTGAGAAATCTTTCACAGCTTTTCCCCGACACAGAAGCACTATGAAAACAAGTCACAAAATTATTTCAAAGGGTGGGATTTATCACAGAGTTCTCACCTCAAATCTGCAAAATGCCAAACTGACAGCTCTTTGAGGATGCATTCAAAAAAAATATTTACACTTTTTTTAAAATTTAATAACTACATCCATTATTTTTATTTTTACTTCATCTGCCACTGATTTTCTTGGTTAATTAAAGCATTTGTTTTATGTAACATCATTAAAGTGACCAAAAAATCTAAGTTTCTAAAGCCTGGTTCAACATATTTCAATGTTCTGATCTGTCTTTACAACTCCAAATCTAAAAGACACATGGTTTAATGTTTAACAATGAAACTTTAGTGATTGTTTATTAAGTTTCTGTTTCTTCAATTCTACAATATCACTCAATCTAGAAACATGCTATACAAAATGAAAATGAAATTATAACGGAAGACGAGCATGGGCAAAATGCTGAAAGTCAGCGTCTGTATCCATGTCCGTCTGTATTGAATGTGTGTAGTGAAGGTATGAAAGCGTCTAGGTTTTAGTCATGTCTTCACTCTTGGGTGAAGTAAGATAGAAAATAAAGAACACAGTAATTTTGCATTTCACACAGGCTGTATAGTCTTATCTTTACTGGTTTATGACTCAAAATTAGTTTTCTCTGCTGATATGTCGTCAATATAACAATTTCTTATCAGTTTGTTGGTATTTTCAGGTAAACACTGTACCAGCTGCCAACAGTCCCCTCAGACTCGACCAGTGTTACCATAAATCTAGCAGAGGAAGCTGAAATGCGAATCTGGGTTAAAGTTAATAGTACTCATTTGACCTCTTTTTCAGCTCGACACACGTACCTTCAATTTAAATAATTCCCTGCTTAAACTACGCAGTGTAGACTAACTTGAGCATATGGTGAGAAATCGCCACAAAAGCTAGTGTTGTTTAGTAAAAAAAAATGCTAGCGAATCTTGCTGTTTATTAGCTAACGTGAACTATCGGTTTTTTTTTAAGCTGGCAAGTGGCTATTTAGCTGCTAGCATTAGCTCGCTCTATCCACCACCGAGGCAGGCCGGAGCTGCCAGGCACCCGGCGAACACGGGCTGCCTGCTCCCCAACGAATAACCTTTCCAAGCTAATGTCCGGTGGTAACATTAACCTTCGAAGGTTTAAACGGCCAGCACCCGGCCAAACAGCAGCAGAACAAATGCAAGAGGCTACCGAGGTCGCAAATATCGATTGGCATCCGGTTCAGAGATAAGGCGCAGTTTCTGGCTAGCTGGATGCGGGGAGATGCATCCTTGACGTCCGGTCGAGCTCTTTTTTTGTTTGTTTACAACAACCAGCAAACTTACTGCTGCATTCCTCGTCGGCGCATCTCTTAAAGTCGGAGAAGCGCTTTTCCAAGGCCGCGGTCGAAACGAAATTGAATAAAAGTAGTAAAAACCCTTGTCGGTAAAAGTATTTTGCTGCCATGTTGGCAGTTGTGTAGACTGGCTCGGCGTTGCTGCTCGAGCATGAACGCAGGCAGGGAAGGAGCCGACACGTCAGCAGATGAGATCCGGCTGGGTGGGCACCTCGGGGTGCTTTTCACAGGATGTCAGGACTTGGTCTGGTTGCTTTATGTCACCGTGGGAAGCGATGGCATAGAAAGACGAACTGCACAAGTAACCACCCTCATTTCGGACTGTACACGGATTCTTCTGAAAATCATTGCCTCCATAGGCAGACTGCATCGCGAGGAAAAAAAGATTGGAGGGACTGAAAAACAGCTCGTCCTTCTTATGCCAACTTGAATATTTATTCGACAGAGTAGAACAGGTGCGATGTAAAAAAAAAACTAAACAAAAAACTCTGCTCTTTTGCCAAAGAAGTAAAATAAAGAAAAGACAAACCTTTTCCCCCCAAAAAAAATTGTTAACTGTTTTACTGCTTTACTCTAAAAATATTCACATACAGATTCAGGGGTCATTTTAAAGTTCAACTATTTGTTTTTAAAGCACTTTGTGGATCGGCTCCCTCTTATATCTTTTTCTTTTGACCTGTCATCTCTGGTTGTCACCCCTGGGCTCATCAGTTTTACGAGGTGACTGATTTCTCTGTAGTTCCCCCATTTAAATATTTGATAACGCAGATCAAGCCCACCTCTTTTACACCTAAAGCACCACTATTACTGCATTCTCTTAATGGTTATTTCCCTTGCTTTAACCTTAACTTTTGCTTTTATCCTGTACCTTCACATGGCCGTATATGTGATTTTAACTGCTCTGTTGATTTTGTCTTCTCTTTTTGCAAAGCACTGTGGTCAACAAATTCTATTTTTAATGGGTCAGAGAGACAAATGTTTGACTTGACTTTTTTTTAGTTTGTCATAATCAAGAAGTAGCTTATGAGAAGTCTTTGGAACATCACATGAAAAAGCACAAAACAGAAATAAGTATAATATAAAACCCCGTTTCTGACGCAAGAGAGTGATACTCGTGATACTCCTCTCATCTCAGGCTTAAAAGGAGAGAAAAACAGGGAAAATCAGGCTAGGGTAGGCAGAAGAAGAAAACTATAAAGAAAAAAAAAGAAGACGACGAAGAAGAAGAATCCGGAAGTCTCGTCAGGGACGATTCCCCGCTGACCCAACCTTTTCCCACTACAGCAGCCAATAGCCATGTAGCTCTTCTCTTCAATACGTTAGCTGCTGGTTCTGAATGATACGTTCATGTGGTACTAACGGAGCGGGACTAGATGATGGCTTGTGGAAGTCACGTTAAACGATAACATAAGACACCGTATGATATTTTACTTTCTCTTTAAAAGAGCATAGAAGGATAGTCTGAATATGCAGCGTACAGTTGACTTGGACGTTCGTATAGTAGCTTAGTTTAGCTTGTTCTGTTAGCATTAGCACGCCTTGTTTACCTTTAGAAGCAGGGTCACAGCTCAGCAGGTAGGAACTAAACTTTTACAAGATATTAAGTGTGTTTAAAAAACAACTCTGCGATTAAATTATCACAAGAGGAGTAGCTTGTCCTCGGTGAAGTTTATACTTAACCATTTTAAGAAACTTAACTAATTTAAACGAAGATGAATAGTTCCCCTCAAAATACACCGGTCGTCATACAACTGTAGACTGGTGAGTTAACGAGGTCTTAAAGATCGTATAAAAAATACTGCAAATAGTGGATTATTTTCTCTCTACAATTTTTTTTCTCTATTACACATTAATTACACATAAATGTCTATCTGAAACAATGAAGTGGTTTCTTAATAGACAGGAAATGAATGGAAGCAGCTTTGCCAACGAGAGGATGTGCTGTCTTTCCTCGGTTTCATAGTAAAGAAAGTATCGGACTTTGGATCAGTGGACACTGAGAAAGAAATTGGTAGACATAATTTTTTCGCTTTCATCCCTGTTTTAACTATTTTCATGAGATCAAACTATTCAAAATTATCACTGACATTTGGAAGGTGTTAGCTAGTTGCCTGCTGACAAATATTTTTTTCCTTTGCAGGTGGAAATAATGTACTGAGCAGAAGAAATAAAAGACAGCTACCTTAACTGTGTTGAACTGTTGTGCTAATTATGGAGGACTTTGAAAGAGACCTAGAGCCTCCTGAAGACTTAAAGGATGATGATGACGACGACGGTGGTGATGGTGATACCTTAGATACAAGGAAAAAAACAAAGCTCAATTTCGTTTCTCACATGCGTAAACGTGAGTTGTACAGTAGCTGCATACGTGACTGGCCTAAGTATTAGTTAAGGGGCTTAACTTGTCTTTTTGGGGTTTTTTTTTCTTCCAGAGACACTCCAAGAAACTGGGTTTCACCAGAGTACAAGAATCTGTCAGGAGCAGATTAGACAAGCTCTGTTGCATCATAGATGGCAAGAGGCAGCAGAATACATGGCGTGTTACCCACAAATGTTAGAAGACTCCACTCGCGGTAAAGCTCAACAATATAAGGAGGTAGGGTCGATTTTGTCTACCTTAGTATGTTTTTGTGTCAAGCAGACGGTGATAGAAACCACAGTTGTACAATTTAAAGACCGCCTTCGATGAAAATGTTTTATTTACCTTGTAAATATAGCCATATGGTGTTTTATTTTATTTTTTTTTAATGTACTTCGACACACATCATCAACATCATGGGTGAGGAGTTCTGCTTTCATTCTGCTGTCTGCTGATGACAGTTTCCAAAAATCAAATTCAGACAGCTCAGGTCTTCCACATAGAAAACCGAAAAGGAACCAGTCCTTACGACTTGCGGCAGTGGGGCTTAGCATTGTAATACATCAAGTTGTAGGCGACCTCGTACAAGTAGCTCTTCCTCTTCTTCCCGCTAAACTGTTTGGTTCAAACATGTATGGCTGAATTACACCAATGTTAGAAGTATCCACTGTGCAGCGTATAGTAGACTAGTTTAAAAGTCAAAAGACGCCATACCCCAAAAGAGGTAAAGGTGTAGAATTACTTTCAATACATTTTTGTTGTGGAAAAAAATCCAATTATGTGATTTTACAAAACAGAAATAAGTTATTAAGCGTTTCATCACTGAATGGAGGACTTAAAGTTCTGATACAACAGCAATCCAGAGCAAATAAGTTTGCAGATTGCAAATATTTTGAGTTTGTTCATAAATAATACATAGCTTTTTTGTAATTTGATATTCCACTTGATATCAACACTCTTTTTGTAATATCCTCCCCAGGTTATTTGGAGAATTAGCACTGAGATCCTTCATCATCACCCAAACGCAAAGATGGAAGACTACAACAACATCTATGAACGGATGAAACACTCTGGAGTTAGGCATTACCTGATGGTGTGTTAGCTGACTGCACAGATTTTTAAAAAAAATTTTTACATTTCTTAAACAAATTTGAGAACTGTTGTTTGCATCTCTAGATCTGTCTGGAACACTCATTCCATCTTCTGATTAATGGTCACATTGAGGATGCAAAGCACCAGCTGTTTATTGCTGAAAGTTGGAGTTACGGGATGGAGTCAGCCGCTCAGGTTCAGAAGACCAAACTGATCCAAGCCTACAGGAGTTTACTGGATTATATCATCTGGTGTGACAAAAGGTTTACGCATTCAAACACTGGTAAGGTGATACATCTTAACACCCAGGGCATTTATTATTTACTTGTGTTCGTCACACAGGCCCTTGTTTGATGTCACTCTGCCCCCTACAGGTCAGATTTAGCAACTACCCTGAGAAAAAGTAGTCTAAAGAGGAAACCTATTTATGTTTGAACAATCATCCCACTAAATGCCCTATAGAAATCTCAGTTGTTTGTCTCAAATCAGATGTAAATCTACCCTCTTTTTTTTTCAGATTGTCCTTACACAGGTGAAAACAAAGACATGGACAACTACTTCAGACAGGCCTCTGTGAACCTGAAGGATATTTTAAAATATCCTGGTGTCTGGGATCCTTTCATACTGAGTTATGTTGAGGTGGGCGCTCACTCCCCACTCCCTTATTTAATTAAAACGATATTTTTAATATAGTAAAATTATGCAGAATAGTTTACAGCGGTAACCGTTAGCTAATTCAAGCTTCCAGTTCTGCAATGATAATACTGTATATTTTATTATTAGAGTGGATAGAAACTGGTAGAATAAACTTACTTAACATTTTTTATATTATCAGTCTGTTTCGTTATCTTAAATGAAAAAATAACTTCCTTGTCTCTCATGTTTTGAAATGTTCCTGTCAGTCTTGTTATTGTTTAATTTCAGACTCAACTTAGACTTAATGTTTAACTGCTGTCTTATTTTAACAGATGCTGGAGTTTTATGAGAATCACGAGGAGGCTTTAAAAGTCTTGAATGACTACGCTTATGACGACATGTTTCCACCCAATCCCAACTCACGCGTTTATCTGTACCAGTACTTAAAGCGGCATAATTCTTCAGATAGGCAATTGATGAAAGTGTTGAAGGTATTCCCATTTTATTTAAAAGCTGAACATACACCGTATATACATATACCCAATTTAAAACATTAAAAAGACAATATGTATAATGGTCTAACTTATCAAATTCAATAGTTTTTGTATAATAATGAAAAAAAAAATCTTTGAAAGGGTACAAATGGTAAAATATTTTAAAGTATAACCTGTCCTTGCCTGTAATTAGACTTACAATGAAGCCTACAAAACACACTGCGTCTAATGCATCTTGTTTTGCTGCAGGACCTTCACTTGTCTGTCCCGAGCCACGAGCTGATGTTGGAGTATAGCTCATTGCTGCTTCAGTCAGGTGAAAGCAGACTTGTTTTAAAAAGATTTCTATCATCTGAAAAACAAACCAGTCATTCGTGATAGTTAATGACATATAAGTTTGAGTGAAGAAAATTTTATTTTTTTTTAGTTTCCATAATTGATGTTTTTGTTTGTTTATTTTTTTCAGAGAAGAGAAGTGACATTCACAAAGCTTTCGGAGTCCTCCTGGAAATGCTGGATTTCGCCTGCTGGAGGGGCAGTCTTGATGTGTGGAAGTGTTTAAAGGCTGTCGTTCAGAAATTACAGTTAGAGTATGTATAAAATGTGTAGAAGCTCTTTTGTTTTTGTATTACACTTTGGTGATTGACGGCTTGACTCTGTGTTTTTGTATCAAAATAGAGAAGGGTGGAAGGATGCTGTCTCAAAAAAAATGGCTGAGAGGAAAGACTGGTGGCCTGTGCTGCACTTTACAAGCTTTCACGCCAGTAAGGACTCTGAGGAAAACCCGGAACTCATGGATATCAAGGCATCGCTGAAAAAAATCCTTTGTCCAGGTGCATAGGGATGCATGAGCACATAAATTGGATTGCCAAAATATCCTAACTGTACTTGTAATTAATTATATAGGGAAAGGTTTTCTGATCCAACATTGTACAAAATATTACAATAGAATTCAGTTAGACTATGTTCTATAGTCATCCGTTAAAGCTGTATTGGACTGATTTAAGAGTAACTGATAGTTTTAGTATGAAAAAGTGGCAATTCTAGGGTGTGCGTGTCTACGATAGGAGATGCATCATTGTATATGGTTGGTTGGTATAAGTTAGGCTATTGACCCATTTAGAGCTATGTGATGCAATCCACTCATTTGAATTTCAAACATGACTTGTTTTTGCAAAGACATTCTGTCACTCTGCCAAAAAAACAAAAGTTGTTGGCAAGGCTTGAAGCTTTTTTTACTTTTCTAAAAGTGTTAGCATTAGCAATGCCACAACATAACGTTTGCTGAATTACTTTACCGTTACAAGCGTGAAAAATACATCCTCACACCAACGTTAGTCATGCTCAGTATGAGGCACATTTTCTTTGTGTCCATACAATAAATTAATTGTATTGCAAATCTTTTTTAGAGAAGAGTCAGGTATAAGTGACCGAAAAAGAAATGATCGGAATGACCAGTTGTTTACCTATCGATATAATATCATTAAACCCCTGTGTAATATACCTGGGTAATTACACATAATCTTGTAAATACTACAATTGTGTGTCATTTGAAAATTAGCATCTTACATTGTACAAGAATTATCTTTTCCAGCCCTAGCTTCCTGCACAAAAACATTTTATTTGGCATTTTACAGTTTAATGACACCTTCAAGTTGAATGCAGAAAAAAATATTTTAAATGACAGTCTGGTAGTCTTGACGGTTGAACTAAAACTGAAATTTGTACATTTATTAATAGATCTTTAGATAATGTTGCTGTACAGCTCATCCATATTGTTCTGCTTACAGACATCATGCTGAAGTACATGGCTGGACAGGCAACCTGTGCTGAGGGGACTTGAGAGAAGAACTAAAAGAGAAAATGTCTTCAAAGTCTGTAATCAAAAATACGGCTGAAATGCTGCTGGGATATAACTGAAAATCCCCAGCAACAAGGTTTTCTTTCTTTTTCTTGGATATTAAATTATATTTAAGTGAAGGTTCACTGGTCTGAACCTTTCTTTGTCAGACACTTTTCTGTCATGCTTGTTAATTGGTAAGTGAACTTTATTATGAAGGTGCAGGAAATTGTCCACCGTGTGGCGCCGTTGTTCTGCAGTTTGTGCAGTGGAGGGGACCGTCACCTGATTTGACAGAATTAGCAGAATTTGATTGCAGTTGTGAATGTCAGTGTTGATGTTGGTTTCATAGTAATAATGGATCTCATCCTGCCCTCAGCTGGCCTTTGAGTGCTTTATGAGGTGTTTAAAGGTCACAGCTGATCACCCACAACATAGCCTGAGGAATTTCCTCTCTCTGTCAAATTAATTGTCATGTCACCAAAATCAACACAGGCCTTTCAGCAACATGATGCATGTACATTTAAGTTAATTGGGACAGACCACTGATAAGTGGCTGCTGCTCTGGGCTCTGAAATATTTTGTGTGTGTTCGTGGTTTGTCCCTATAATTATTATGTGCCTTTAGCAAAAGATAATTAATTTGTGGTCAGTCTTTATATGTGCTGAACACTTTCATTCCATCACTGTCAAGCTTGATTTTTCACCATATGCTGACATTTCACGGTGCCTTGTACATTGGCTTTTATGTGTTGATACCATCTATTCATTTTCTGTAAAACAAAATGAGACATTCTTGTCATACGGATATTTCAGATGCTGGCCTTCGAGCAATGTGATCACTCTCCTTTAGACCAAACCGTGAAATGAAGTCTTGCATCCAGCTGCATGCCAATTTAATAAGTGAAAGTGTTTGTAATGATTCTGTTTCAGCTTGCCACAGTGTTGGCCAAGCAGCAACTCAGTCAGCCGTGCTGTGTGTGTGTTGCTTTGCAGTCATTACATAAACCTAAGCCCAAAGCACTTGCCTGAACCACAAGAGCAGCTGCAGAAGTGATCTGGGAAAACGGAGCACATGGCGTTGGAAAATTCAAAACTTGGGGAGCAGCAGAGAGTATCAAGTTAGGAGCTAGTCTCTACTTTGGATAATTGTGTCCTGGTTGTGACCTTTTTGAAGTGTTTTTTTTTTTTCCTGTTAGGGCTATGATTTTTTTAATCACTGCCACAGATGCCCACTGTTTAGGCAGTCATTTTTCTCTGGGTCAGTGCATCTGTATCTGGAATTTGTTTTGTTCTTCGAGGGCACCTTGACAGTGCAAAGCTATTTTTCTTTTGTCCAGGGTTTCAAAATGCAAACTGTCCATGTACTTGAACCCACTCAGAGGTCACTTTACTGTAGCGCAAAGAGCATTGTTTGCCACTGTAGTTTCATTTATTTTTCCAGCTAAAACTGAAAAAACAGTGCTACCTGATGTGGATGTAATCACTTATAAATCACCATTTTACAAAAAATTACCCTTTTCAAGCCACTGGTTATCGTTTGCCTCCTGTGGCAAGCGTAAGGGGTAGACGTTTCTTACTGCTAATAAGACAACATAAAATTTTGCAGTTTTGTTTTCTGCAGTGTTTCTGTGTGCTTGTCTGTAACACTGAGGTACAATATATCACTTTTTTGTCTCTAACAGTAGATCAACATTCATTTGTAAACCACTTACACTGAATATGCCTTTAGCTCACCCATTTCACATATTTATGGATCAAAAGATACAAAGTGCCTTAATTTGAGTATATCTAAAGGGACAAGGAAGAGTGTAGCTCAGATTATAAATAATGCATCTATATAGACAGTAGCCTGACTTATAAATTTTTCATTTTCAGATTTTGGTTTTTATGTATGAGAGATACTAGATAGTAGAACAATGGACGCCTTTCCTGGCAATCATACTGACATGAAATCGCAGGAAGACACAGGTGAAATTAACAACATTTATTAAGGTTTTGTTCCTTTTAGCATAGAAGAGCCAATCCAGTGAGCCAAGATTGACTCTGTTTGATCTGAATAGAACAGAACCTTAACTAGCATCAGTGCTAACACTTGAGAAGCTAGGCTAGGAAAATACAGTATATCCTGGCTGGCTCTATGCTAGTATGACAGTTCAGTACTACTCTTATATCACAGTGAATGTGAAGCAGCAGACTTCAGAGTGGGTTAGGATCAGTCAGTGACTATTCATCAATGCCAAACGAACCTCAAGTCAAGACTGTATTAACATGGGTCAGAATAATAAAGAATGACATGGAATTTAAAAACTCTCAATTGAAATGATAAATATGTAACTGTACACATTTTACATTCATTTTCAAGCTGAAAACAAAATTGAACACTGAAAACAAAAAATGTCATGTGGACCACCTACAGTACCATACTTTGGGAATCACTGGTTTACCTTAACAGGATAAGCATTAGAAAATGGATGGTTTAGTCTGTAGATGAACAGTTCTAATGACAACATGTATTTTTAATGTCAGGTCATGCTAAGCTCGCAGATAGGCATATGAGAGTCATTCAAAGAGCCTTTACAACAAAGAAACTGCATTACAAACTCTTCCAATGGTAAAAAAAATATTTAGTTTGTTTTCTTCATGTCAAAACAATATAACATTAGATACAAAAATTTCACGTTTGTACTTTATTTTGCTGTTTATCGTTTTGTGCACTAGCTTAATATACTGTAATAGGTAACTAACTGGTGTACAGGTCTTGAACAAAGGAAATTTTCTGTGAGAAAATGTATTTTAAGTGTCAGAATGTTCATAAGAAGTGTGTAAATTTGTGATTAAAATGTATTTCAACCAGGTCAACTGCAATACAACTTGATTTGCAAACAAAACTTTGGATTTGCAAAAATGCATTTTTTTTTTTTAATCACAAATTGATTGAATTTGCAATTTAAAATGTTTTAAGTTGTTGATGATTTTGTGTGCAAATCTTTTTTCTCTTTTTTTAATTGCAAACTTCAGATTGTACTATAATGACATTAAATTAGGCATCCTCTGCCCTTAGACCCTCGAACCGTGTGAGGAAAAAACTTGAAAAATCCTTAACAGGGAAAATAAGAAACTTCAGGAAGAACCACAGAGGAGGGATCTTTCTTCCTAGGAGGGACAGACGTGCAATAGATGTCACTTGTACAGAACACAACAACATGACAATAACAGTTTACTAACATTTTTTGAGTTCATATGAGTCTATAAATCCAGATATAGTTTGGGTATAGTATGTTGGTCCAGAAGCCATTGTCATCCATGGGCTAGGATCCAAGTCACAGGATCTCCTGTCCTAATGTGGGCAGTAGGCATCAGGCAGGACCACAACAGCAGCTCCCACCGCAACTTAGAAAGACCTGCAGGATTAAAGACTCTGGGGAAGAAGTAAAGTTAGTGTAAGGATATGGACATTTAGAGGAGCAGGGATGGAGTCTGAGTCAGAGGGGGCAGAGAAGAGAGCTCAGTGAATCACGGAGTGTTCCCCCAACAACCGAAGCCTATAGCAGCATAACTAAGGGCTAGATAGGCCAGCACTAACTATAAGCTTTATCAAAAAGGAAGGTTTTAAGCCTACTCTTAAAATCAGAGAGTGTGTCTGTCTCCCGTACCAAGACTGGAAGATAGTTCCACAGGAGAGGAGCTTGATAGCTTGATACCATTATACTTTTGGAGATTCTTGGGATCACCAATAACCCTGCATCCTGGGAGCGTAAGGTTCTGGATGGTTGATAGTGTGCTATGAGCTCTTTAAGATGATAGTGCCTGACCATGAATAGCTTTGTAGGTGAGGAAAAGGATTTTAAATTTTAGTCTGGATTTCACTGGGAGCCAGTGCAGAGAAGCCAGTAAGGGGGAAATATGGTCTCTGATCTTAGTTCTAGTCAGTACACGCGCTGCTGCATTCTGGATTAACTGAAGAGTCTTTAAAGTCTTATTAGGGCAGACTGAAAATAAAGATTTACAGTAATCCAGCCTGGAAGTAACAAATGCGTGAACCAGTTTTTCTTCATCTTGTTGAGACAGGATGTGATGGATTTTAACAATGTTACGGAGGTGAAAGAAGGGCCTTGAAATCTGCCTCATCTAACTCAGGGAGAAATTCACTACAGTCTTTGGCCCACTGTGAATTGACAAGCATAATAATTGTTGTGTAATTAATCATCAGTGCAGGTTGCAGACTGAATCTGTTTGCAGCAGAAAAGCAAACAAACAAACCCTGTAGGGAGAGATGTTTTAATTTTGTGCCTGGTGCAGAAAGGTGCAGGATGTCGCTTTGTTGTGCGAAGTTGACATTAATTGAGTTTCTCCCTCTCTTAAAGTCCCCTCACCCAGCATGCAAAAACAGACTGCAGCTGATGACTCAGGGCATGACTTGGTGGGTCCTGTAGAGTTCTGGGGATTTCTAACCTAAAATCCAGACTTGCACAGTAAGACTGTAACATCTCAGTGACTCTGCGTGATATTTGAAGTCGTTATGGTTTAAACACAGGGGGAGATGGAGGGAGAAAGCATGGTAATTCAGCCATGCAATGTGGACCTAACATATTGATGTATTTTGCCAGTGCTGTGTGCTACAAGCAAGAGGGGGTGAAACAGAAAAACAAGTGGCTGAATCACCATCAAACTGAAAAAATAGAGGGGAATTAAAAGCAAAGTCATGGATTGAAATAATAGTGTCCACTTTTATCATAATTACATTTGCTTTGGTGCATAATTGGCCAGTGTATAACAGGTGTATTCCAAACCTATGATAGCCCCTGTGAACAGCAGGATGACAAAAGCCTTTCAACACCCTCATAAAACGGGTAAATACTAAGACAAAAATTGCTTGAGGGGAGTCGAGAAGAAAAAAAGGAAAGAAGAAAAAAGATTCCCAAAATATCCTCCTGTCTGTAAAGTTGAATATGACAACTGCAATACCATTGTTCTTGAGATGCAGCTGCAAAAAATAGCTCTCAATAATTTATTAGGAGGGGGAAAAAAAGACAGCTGATTTCTGAGGAGACAGTGCTCGGCTGTGTGTGCCATGACCAGGAGCTCTCTCTACTCTGCGGCGGATATGAGAGAAGATCAGGCTGGTTAACAAAAACGGATCCTCTTGATTTCAAAGATTGCTATACTTATCCTGCTGTGGAATAAACAGCTCATCCCTATACATACATTTATGTGTGTTCTTGTATCGTCGCTGGGGAGTGGACAGTCGCTGAAACAGAATAATTACTTGGGACTCATTCCTGAGGTGTTGCCTGAGCATGAAAAACAGTTCCCAGACAAGCAGAGCAGAACAGCAAATTTAATGGCCATGAAATGCAAAGAGCCCTGACCAACGGAGCGTTCACCTGAGGCCACAGAGCTTTAATTTCTTGCGTGCCTGAGTGTGATAAGTGGCAATCCAAATGTTGTGACTTTCCTTCAAGCTCTGTGGAGGTCAGCCAGCTGGAGCACCAGCTTAAAAAAATAGGCGAAAAAAAACCCCCAGAATGATCTGAAATTTGAGGCAAAAAGCACAAGAGAACACCGGACAGGCATCAATTATTAAGACAAGCAAGACAGCAACGACGAATCTACAGATTAAACTTTTGGAGGCTGTTTGCTTGACAGTATGTTGGGTGGACTGACTCAGAATGAAATATGGCTTCTAGAAGTGAGTATTTTTAGAAAGGCGAGTTGAAGATTTGTGGAGAGAGAGCTTTTGGGCTATCATAAAAATGGGAGTGTTTTAAATTATATATTGAGGTTGCTATTAATCGGCAAATTGTAGCAATATTCAGCTGTTTAACTGGCGACTTGTCCAGGGTGTATCTTGCCTCCACCCACTGATGCTGGGATAGGCTTCAGCTCCCCGCGACCCTGCACAGGATAAGCGGTGATAGAAAATTAATAAATAAAGACACTGGTAATGTATATATGGTGTAATGGTACATATCCTAGTGGTTTATGAATTTAGTTGCTAAAGAGCCATATTTTTCACGGGGAGGAGACCCAAAATGGAGCTCAAAGGAACATGTTTACAGTTATTTGTTGTGCTCCAAGAGACAAAGAAAATAGCAAATAATATATACAGTATTTTCTCCTGAAATACATTTTCTTGTTGCATCCTTGCTCCAATTTATTCTTTTGTCTTGAGAAATCTTGATTTTTTTATATGACCTTATTTTTGAAGTAATAACAATTTAGCAATATCCTGCAGGGGGCACTCTAATGACTTGCAACATACTGCCTGTATCTGATATCTGAACTTTAATAGGTTTTTGTCGATGTTGAAAAGCCAGAATATCAAAGTAGAGACTCTGAAAGAGATAGTTAGCTTTTATTCAACTGGTAGACCTCTTTTTTTTGTGGCCTCATATGATGTAATCTTTTAATTTATGCCCCTTTCTTGTCCCACCGCTGTGTGTTTTGACTGTACGGAGGAGGATAATGACCTTTTATGTAAACATGTGGTCTTAGATTTTTAACTATAAAGCAAACATAATGGATATTTACATCTTGTGAGAGGTCAACACAGTGAAACCATCCACTGACACACCCACACACTGACTAATCCATCTGCAAATGAGGCATGTCTCAGTGCACCCAGGTAGAGGCTGGATGCTTCTTTGAAAGTGTGTTTTCTTAGATCCAACCTGTTAGCCTACCTGCACTGACTCATGAGCATATGCTCTATGTGGCCACTGACTCATGTTGTGCATTCTTATGTGTAATTCTGTGCAAGTGCAGGCACAAACAACCAACTCGACCTGACCTCAACGAAGCCTGATTTGTTTCCATTGTGGGATGGGGGGTTGTGTGGTTGGAAAACACCATGAAGCCTGCTGCATTTTGAATGAATGAGGGAGCTGAAGAGCACGGCCTGCCTGTCTGTCTCCACATTTACTCATCGCTCTCTCCGTCAGCACTTCCTCTCACCCCTTACATGCCTGGATGGCTCTTAGCGGAGATAATGTGGTTGAACTAATTAGTGTGATGAAGCTTAATGTAGACAGTTAAATTTTTGTCATTTGGGTATGTAATGCCTAATGGGAGGCCGTGCATCAGTAATAAAAGCAATTAACCCTTTAGGAGAAAATTGTGGTAAAGCAGATCAGGGCTTTGTCATCCATTTTCCCACCTATTTAGGCCCATCACACATTAAGTCATGCTAACAAGTCTAGATGGAGATATTGGTGTCACAGTCCATCAATTTCATTCAGATAATGACAGCTGCCCAAGTTTGAAAGCCCAAAGTTCTCTAATGGTGGTTTCCAGCATAGGTCATGAACCCTCTCCTCCTAAATGACATCAGATAGTATTTGGGCCAAACTAAAAACTCACTTAAAACTGTCTTTTTATGTGGCTCTTATGACACTGATGTATTTTCAAGTGATGGTTGTTCTGACCTGTTTGGTTTAAGGAGTTATTTGATGCCGTGAAAAGAAAGTGAAATAGCGTCATTGACAGCTGAGCTGCAATCGGGCGGATGGGTGCATCAGAGGGAATCCAATACTGCAGCTATGCTGCTGCAAAGACTTTGGCTCTTAATGACGTGTCCCACTCGAATCTGCTTGTATCCCAAACCAAGCTCTTTCACAGCAGCCATTTTGCCAAGAAATAGCAGGTAAACACAGGTCCTCCCAATGATACTAATGAGGCCTCTGTTGGTTCACTGGCTTTGTCACACCAAATGGAACAGATTCTTAATAAATGTTTAGCTGTGATGAAAAAGGTCAACATTTTGGCTTAACAGTTGTACAATAGAGGGAAGTGGTGATCCAATGTCGATCTTTATTTATATTTTTGTTCCAGTTGAAATGTCAACAACTGCTAGCTGGCTTAACCACTAGCCCCACATGACTTCAGGTGTTTTTCATCTAGTGCTACCTATCATGGTAGTTAATAAATGTTAGCACGCCAACACACTGAAATAAGTGTTGTGAAGACCTTAAAAATATGTGTTGAACGTCAGCATGCTAGGTCATAGTGAGCGTGTTATCATACTGACGTCAAGCTCAAAATATTGGTTATCATATTGGTAAATTATGATCATATCATTTATATTTATCTTAGTATTTCATTTCAACGGGGCTCTATAGTAGAGCAAACTTTGTTTTTTTTCACATGGCCCTTGCTTAAGGTTTCGCCTGGCAAAGAGTAACCTTGGTCTACTAGTATATGGTCTGGAAAGCCAAAAACTGAGCTAATCAATTCAAGCTTTGTAACCTTTGTTGAATCTGTCTGCTAGTAAATTTTCATTGCCTGACCTCACTAAAAACTGTGTGCTTCTGCTTTTGTATTCAAAAAGCTGTGATGGTGTATTACAGGCTGACATTTCGCTGCCGGCCTCTTTTTATGCTGGCCTTTAAATTTGCTGTTTGTGTGTCTTTGTCCTGTGTTTAACTGTGTGTTAGGTTAGATTAACAAATGGTAAGGCCGGTGGCAGGCTGAATAACAGCATTAACCAGAGAACAATGGCAGGGTGGAATTAAGCCCTTTCACAACCTGTCTGACAGCTTGTAGCGTTGATGTCATCCTCTGACTCAGGCCGTTACCACCGTGGCTGTCCCCCATGGACGCTTGGATGCATAACGTCACCAAATGTCACATGTCACTCCTCAACTTCTTCGCTTTCATTTCTCTCCTTTTGTTTCTCCCGCTCTGTCTCCATCTGCGTACACATCAGCTTTCCTCCATTGTGGGCCTCCACTTTGTCTGTGAACAAGGAGGAGAAGAGCATGAAAGAACATCATTAGTTTCCCAAGGAGACACAGATAAAGCAGCGCAAATCTGATGAGAAAAGAGTGCTGGGTCATGTGATGTGCTCTAAGGAGGGTTTTTTTGCTTTAAAGATGGTTGGTTACCGATGTTGGCTACAGATAGCAGAATAACAAAAATGCAGCGTTTCAATTAGAGGCGTTGTTCACAGCACCTCAAAATGTAGGAATTTCTTTGGAGTTCAGTTCCAGGTGTTATGATTCTTTCTTTATTTTACTAAAAGCCCACAGGATCACGCACTGAAACACATGAACTCTGTACATTTTATAACATTTTAACTATGTTAAAAGAGTTCTGTTATTCTAACTCACACAGAAAATGATAAACAAATAACACAAGAATAGGGGAAGTCCATTTAATGCAGCTGGAAGCTCTAGAAAATACTAGAATTGGAACCTTACAAATATTTTTTGGTCGGCATAATGATACTGGTATCACTTAGAAGTTGATTTATTAATTGACATTGATTTAAGTTATACTATACAACACTTGTACACTTAACATGTCATGTTTATTGTAATAAATTAACTAAATTTAACTCTAAACTCAGTCCACTCCCATTAAATTACACACATCTATTTGTTATTTCAACATACAGCTATCATATAATGTCTCAAAAAATTAGAATATTGTGTGTCTCAAAAATGAACAATTAATATATTTTTTAAACTAATTTCAATGGTTTAACTATTTTAGTTTTGATTGTTATGGTTTGCAGCTAAAACATTAGAAAACCCACATCTTGAAATATTAGACTATTTCACTGCAACAGTATGAGACATAATCATCATTCTTACTTCAAATGTTAACACAATGAAAATACAGCCGCACAATTTTATAATATTCTGTATAATACAATGTGCATTGCAGCTGCCATAAACACATAAACAAAGAAAAGAAATAGTAGACCTTTGTGCTATAATTATGTTTCTCTGGATATAAGCCCAGCAAGAAAACGTTTAGGGTCCAGCAACGCCTCTAACCACTTTACAAAATATTTTTAATTCATTTTCATTGTCAAATACAGTGAAACAATGTTCCTGTAGCTTGTTGATTGTGTGACTCCAAATTAAAACAAAAACAAGGCTTGAAATACTTCTTATACTACTTCTGTAATGAACTTTTCTATATTAAATTATGGTAAAAATGAACTTTTCCACTTATTCAGCTTTTCTAAGATGCTGTTGTATGAAGCTTAACATAAAGCAAAGGGACCACAGAAGAATGTTCCATTTGTGAGAAGAGTGCTTGCTTCTGGTTTCAGTTTTGCCCACTCCTGTATGTGTCACGTGTCATTTCCTGTTTGCATAACAGTGCATGCATTACAGACACCGAAATATAATTTTAGGCAAACAAGCAGAATCCCACAGTATAACCTCACTGTCAGTGACATTTAACTGGTGTGACAGGTTCATTTTCACATGAACTGTATGTTATGCTATCATGGAACAACTGCAGTGACATCAGGCAGATGTTGTTTCATTCAGCGTTGACTGAAGGAGAAAAGCCACCTTGTGCAAACAAATTTATTTAACCCATTATAACTGGTTATTTAGCTTTGTTTTTGTAATCTTAAGTCTGAAATAGTCCAATAAAGCAACACAATAAAACCTGATTGAAAAATATAGTTAAATGTTTCTCAGCTGAATGAATGAACACATTTGTTATTCATCAGTTGATTCATAAAAAGTTTGCTATTTCAAACACCTGCTGTTTTTTCCTTTCCAAGTCATCCTCTGTCACACAGGAAGTGAAGCGTTTGACACTTCTGACAGCTACAACGGTTTCAGCATCTGTGAAAAGAACACAGCTAAAGGAGAATAATTTAAACAATATCAGCTAACTGTGAACTGGTACACGGCGTTCTGCAATCTCTGCCTTGCTATACCTTGATTTACAGTGAAATTAATGCAATTAAAGTCAAGAACAGCAGCCAAAAGAGTTTAAACCTCCCCCTCTCTCTGGGACAGCCGTGCAGAGCTAAATGGCCTTGGACTCCCACACAGCCGTGCAGCAGGTGACCCCCGGTCCTAGAAACGGTTGCTATTTAGACACGATTAGTAGAGAGTGCAGAGAGAGTCATTGTTATTTATATTGTGTTAGCTCTGTGTTTGTTTCAAAGGTCGAGCGCAGCAGGTGAGTATTCCTGATAAGTTCCTCCACTTGAAGGGGTCACGGCTGAGAAGCTTGGTTTATAACCTCTGAGACAACGCAGTCGTTTACTGAACAGACACTCGCTCTGTGCTGTTGGTATAAATATCCAGGGACTTCATTTAACATCCTCAGTCATGTAAATCCAACTATGTGCATGATATGCTTGCATTGTGGGATAAGGTCAGAATTAAAATGGGCATCTACTGCGGGGAGAATGACAGTATTCGCTATTCTCGGGATCATTATCTCAGATCCCATCAAAGCGTCAAACAAAATCGAAACGCACACATGACCATCATACACATCATTCACTGCAGTGTAGCAAGGACCATCACTGGCTTAACGCAGTGTCACTGTACTGCATATGTGAGCAAGCCTGAGTGAATGTTTAAATTTTTCAATTGTTAAGTAGACAATATTTGGTTGTTGCTTAGTGACCGTGAGGGTGACTTGCCCCTCCGCAGACAAAGGGGACATGCCAACTTGAATTAATAATACTGAGCAGACTAGCCCAGCTCAGAGAAAATAGGGTTGTTATGAGTTCAATCATGTAGCTGTTATTGTTAGGTGTAAACTGTAACACTGCCGGCAATCTGTCACGCTGCTGGCCTCGGTGTACAGACAAAGCCTGATAGGATCATTTGTCTTTTTGTGGATGAATTTCTTTCACTTTCTCTGACTAAAATCATCAGCTATAATTCAGTCGACCTCAGACTTCAGTTAGAGCTGCCTTCAGGCTGAGGAGATGAGTATAGATGAGGTTTTTAACCACAGCTCCAGTGATTGATAAAAAAGCCATAAACTGTTTCTGTATCATAAAATTTCACATTTTGATTTTATTTTCATGGAATTCCCTCTGTGACCTTGAAATTTCTTGGATGTTATTCTACACCTTTGTCTCATCTAGGATGTGGGGATCTATAAATGGGCTACTTTAGTCCTGTCCTGTCTCTGCTCGCCGCTCTGTCGCTCGCTTGCAGCTGAAGCAACCTGCTCGATCATACTCTGACTTTTAAACTAGTCTACTTAACACTGCACCATGGCAAGTTCTATTCATACAAAGTCACTCTGGTAAATTTTGTTTTACTACAATGTTAAGCCCAGAATTGGTTCCTTAAGATATTAGATACATTTGATTTGTTTGCCTATTTTTTTTTATTTTAGGCCACTCTTGTTTGCTTTACTTGTTTATTGAACATAATTTTTCAAATTTCAAAATTTCACATTTAGAAGTTATTCTGGATTATATGATCATTCCGGAAGTCAGAGTTGAAGACCTGTAGACTGAAAGGGTTGAAGGTTTCCGTCAAAGAGCATCCTTGACAAGAGTTCCAAAATTGTTGTGTTTATTTTATGCATTCTTTGGAAAATTCATAAGACCTTAAAAAAATGTTCAAGCATTAAGCTTTCAGCAGAGCTCCCAAGGTTGCCAAAGATCACAACAGGTCTGCCAGGCTTTGTCCACTCTGTGGTTTGTCAAATGTGTCACATGTAAAATAAATTATGATAACACATTTACTGAACAGTTTAAATAAAACCTGTATAAGCCTGTTCCTGATGAAAGAAACTTCTATAGTCTTCAGTTCAAGATGAAGTTGAATATGCAGTGGAAACTGTTGAAAATAGTTAAAATGCTGACAGTTGAAGTACTTAAAGTGAGTGAAGTCAAAACACAAATACAGAAGGGCGTCAAAATGAAAATAGCCAAAACTTTCAGTTGCAGCTAAAGTTCAAGTTGTTGAAATGTCATTTGAAGCGTAGGCGATAAAGCGAGCTGGAGGTTTCAGTTTAAATGGAAATCCTGAAATAAATTCAAAACACAAAGATGCTAGTCAAAGTGTAAACACTGGAAGCAGTTGCATGAACTGTGTGCAAAGCGTGAAAGTTGTGGAAGTGACAAAACAAAAAGGCTTTTTGTTGTTGTTGTTCAAAGGTGAAGATGTGTGAAATCAGGACACTCTTGAAAGTCTCAGAGTTTCCTTGTTAAATAAAGGGTGAATGAAATGACATACAACAACAAAAAAGCGATTGCATTCTCTAAGCCATAATATTATAACCACCTGCCTAAAATTGTATAGGTTCCCCTTTTACTGCCAACACAGCTCTGACCTGTCGAGGCCGAGACTCCACAGACCTCTGAGGGTGTGCTGTGGAATCTGGGACCAAGACGTGAGCAAAAGATCCCATCAGTCCTGTAAATTATGAGGTGGGGCTTCCATGAATCAAACTTGTTTGTCCAGCACAGATGCTTGAATGGATTAAGATCTGGGAAATTTGGAGGCAGTCATGTCAACACCTTGAACTCGTTATTGTGTTCTTTAAAACATCTTGAACCATTTTTGCAGTGTGGCAGGGAGTATTATGCTGCTGAAAGTGGCCACTGGCATCAGCCAATAATGGTTCCATGACACGCTTGGTGTGCAACAATGTTTAGATAGGTGTTACGTGTCAGCATCCACATAAATGGCAGGACCCAAGGTTTCCCAGCAGCACATTGCCTGAATTATAACTCTAGCCTTTTTTACAGACAATCCTCTTTATCCACACATTAAAGATTCGCCACTTCTCTACCCTTGTTAGTTTCCACAGAACCAAGGCAGCGTGGCAATAAGGCGCTTCACTGTGACAGCTTACATAGCAAACCGGCGTTGCAGATTCAGGACGCATGGCCTGTCGGACGTGTAACACAACAATGTCAGCCTATAGTGTGACGTACTAGTCATGTGACAGAAAAACGATCTCATCAAAACAAAGAAAAGAGCCATGGCGAGCAGAGTCAGTGCGTCCAAATAGACAAACTAGTCAGCTGCCAGAGCGGCACTGTTACAAAGGCAGTGAAAGTTTCTCAAATGAGCAAAAACGTTGGAATGGAAGACTAACTTATGTTGTAAACACAATGAAAGGCTGAAAAATATGTCAATGTCAACACACACTGCGCCTACAGTCACGTCCCGCCTCCGTCTCTCACCAGCCAACAGTAGGCTGGCATACTGACCGTAGTTTTGACTGTCAACAAACAACCCCACGAATCTGAGGGAACAAAGACACTTTCGTTGAAAGACTTTCGTAAAAGCAAAAAAAAAAAAAACAACAAAAAAAACATGCTAAGGTCTCCCCATCTCAACTGCTCATCAGAGAGAACATTCTCCACCCTGCGCTGTCTCAAGATGTTACCCATGGCTCTAAGTAAGCTGATGCACATTGCCCTCACTGTCATGGAGATTTTTAGGACAGTCTGGACATTAATACCCTGATGAGGCCCTTCATCACCACCAACCCAGAGAGAAAAACACGTTTGGCTTTCTGTGATGCAGACCGACTGTAAGACACATGTTTATTGCTCCTGCTGTCTTGCAGCATACATGCTGCATGTGAACTGGTCGGTTTAAGTTTTGGATATTAGCTTTCACATTTGGATTGGCAATGAGCAATGATCCAACCTGGAATGTTGCCCATTCAATCTTTTTGGTCTCTGTGAAGTGCTTTGCAGTCAGTTGCATATTTAGAGACCATAAAGGTTTTGATTGTTGTTGTTGATTTTGGAGCAAGGTTATCAGAGTTGTTATATTGAGGCCCTTTTACTTGCGTTATTTATGTAAATATCCGCAAAAAGTCCACATGTTGCGCACATTAATATTGTTGACACATTGGGCGCACCAAGTGCAGTGATTTCGCATTGTGTGTTGCATACGTTTGTGTGTTGCTGCAGATTTTTGTTTTATTGAGTGATCAGTGTTCATGTGCTGTTGCTGGTTTTTGCTCAACATACAGATCGGTACTTGTGTGACGTTGCCGTACAATGCAAACAGAGGGGCGGCCTGATGGCAAGTGAACTGGTTGTTGTGCTTGTGCGTCATCGTAGTGCCCCTGAACCCGCCAGCTGGCTGACCTGTTTACACAGACACCAGCTTGACTCTGATACTACCACCGGAGGCGGATCAGAGGTGCATTGAAACAGACCCCCCAAAAGGCGCCTTGAAAAGTTGCACAAAAGGGGCTGCTGTCTCTGCCAGGTTACCATCTTCCCATAGTGCATCCTGGTGCCATCTCTTTCATAGGTAAGCAATGCACCTTACTGTCCAAAAAATTATCAGAAGAATGACTTTCACAAAATACTTGGATTAAGAAGGTCTTTGTCAGGTAGCATAGGAATATATAGGAGTGTATATTTTGTAATAATCTAATAATCTTGTATTACATTATTGACTATACTATTAAATATACAATATATATAATAATTTAAAAAATCATCGTTGTTTTTTCCTCTCTTTCTTTTTTTTAAAAACATGTTCAAAATAAAAATAATGTAAGAACGAGCATTAACTTTTTTAACCAATCAGCGCTAGAGTAGCTCTTCTGTGGAAGGACAATAGTTAGCCTTCGCTCCCCACATGTGACACTGAGGCTTGGGAGCCATTGATCCTGTCACAGGTTCGCCACTTGTTATTCCTTTGACCACATGTGGCAGGTAATAATCACTGCAGACCAGCAACACAGAACAAAAACAGCAGTTTTAGAGATGCTCTGACCCAGCCATCACAACTTGGCCCCTGTCAAAGTCGCTCAGATCCTCATGCACGTCAATTTTTCCTGATTCCAACATATCGACAAGGACAAAATGTCCACTTCCGGCTTCAGATATTATATTCCTCCCACTAACAGATGCCACTGTAATAAAATTATATTATTCACTTCAGCCGTCAGCAGTTATAGTTATAGTTCAATCAGTATAGTTCAATCAATCAGATCAAACTCTAACAGTGTCTGTCACATATGGTTAGTCTATAGAAAAGTATAGGAAAATGGCTCTCCATCCACTAAATTAGAAAAATAAAGACATGCAGTCATGGTGCGACAGTATTTCAGAGGGAGGAACCATAATGAATCGACAGACTGGTAGGTGACAGCTCTTTTTTTTGACTCTCAGGCAGTTGATTCAATAGTCACACAGCCTGAGCATTACTGAGAAACAGAATTTTATTTCAGACAGCTTTGTCATTCCATAGTTTCGCTAATTCAATTAAATAGCCTAATGAAGCTACTTTAATATTTATCCAAGACGGTAGTCAGGGTGATAATCAAGTCATCACATTTCAAGTTGTTAGACACATTTGAACCTGTGCGTTGTGTCACAGTGCAGCCGCCTAGGAGCTGATAAATATGCAAAAAGTAAATGGGCATACATCGACAGACTGCTGAATCTTTGGCAGCGTCCCTCCTTGCCATCACTGGACATGTTGCTTTTCAAGCTGTTTAGTCTGCAGTTGGCCAATCTGTGCCATTCCCTCCGAGAAACCATCAGTAGCAACATTTTAAAAATCCTCAGCACTCAAAGAGAACTGAAATCAATGACCAGATGGGATGAAATACTGGGAGCCAGGGGGCATTTTCCTTTCTCTTTTCATATTAAAGTCTAAAAACAACAATAAATAAATGGGTTAATTTGTAATTCAAACACTGTCTCCCAGGTCTCTGCTAAATGAATGTATGTATGACAACTGGTGTCCAAGGTTACATGAGCCTGAGATCTTGTGCTAGTCAAAATGCAACACTGAGTCTACACCTCGCTGAAGAGAGGAAGTGGTTTGTGTCTTTCAAAAGGGCCAGTGCATACCACACCATCATAAGTCATATTTTCCATGCCAAGCAACTAAAAAAGGCTAACCACTTGACTAAGTTTTACATCATAGTTTGATAGTTTGACATTATCTCATGTTGAGTGGGATCCCCAAGCAGATACACAAAACCACACTGTGTAATGTTTTCCATGGGTTGGCGTTTATGAAAGAAGATATAATCAGCTCAATCCAGCAGAAGATCACGCAGAAGGGAGAAAATGGTTGTAAAACAACATTTCTCACCATGTAAGGTGCTCAGAATGAAATAAAAATCTCATTACATCTCTGAACCCTTCATCAGGAGTAATCAGTTTAACCTCCACCTGCTCACTGTCTCTGACAGAACTGAGAGATCGCTGACAGATTTAAATGTAAACCACATTAACACGGAAACAAAGAGGGCTGAAGCAAGACACACCAAAGGGAAATAAGGATTAATAAATCCAAAAAACTGCAGCCAAAACAAATGTAGTTGTTTATGAAATGTATGAAAGGCTCCTTGCATTCTACCTGAAGCTTCATTACAGGACGAATGTACTGATATTTGAGTGGAGAACATATAACATAGTTAGATATTATGGTAAGCTCTTTCAAGGGAGGATGAGAGACACCCTGAGTTCTTCATGGCTCTGGATGTTGTGGAATTGTTCTGGTTGACATGCCTCTGCAACATTTTGTGAACATCAGGGATAGTGCCTCTGGAGTGGCAGACTGAGGTGGTTGCTCCGCTCTTTAATAAAGGGGATGTGACTGTCCCAGCTCTAGCAGGGCCTGTTGCGGTCTGTCTATGTGTGTGTGGTATTCTGTGGATCTTGTCCTGTCTTTGTGTGTATTTCTAGGATTTCTTGAGGGTGGAGTTTGGTAATGTAACTTGGAGCACCTGCCAGTCTATTTAGTTCTCCGTTGTCACACTCTTTGGCCCTTCTCATCGACGCTGTGTTTTTGCTTTGGCTTTGGCCAGTTACTGACCTTTGATTTTGTATCATACAACAACCTTCATTTAAACATTTACACACTCACGCACTTGCTGACACACTGATATTCGCTGACCGACACATCCCATAGCTTTAGTATGTATTGTTTCTTTGATTATTATTTAATAAATCTGTGCATTATTTCATTTGAAACTGTGAAACTCCCTTTTTGTCATGGCTCACGAGCTGGGTTGTGACAGGGACCACTGGTTTTAATTATACTCCTCAACCTCACTGGAAAGATCTACTCCAGGATGCTGGAGAGGAAAATCTGGCTGGTAGTCAAGCCTTGGATTCAAGGGAATCAATGTGGTTTTTGGGTTTGCGTTCTGTCCATGGAAAACTGGACCAGCCTTATACCCTTCCAAGAGCGCTGGAAGGGACATTTTGGGAGCTTGCCCAACCATACATGTGTTTTTAGATCTGGAGAAGGTTTATGACTGACTGTGTTCCACCAGGCGTCCTGTGGAGGGTGCTCTGGGAATATAGGATAGAAGGCCCATTGTTACAGGCCATCTGTGTTGTCAGAGCCAGAACTTGGCTCAAATTGCTGGTGGTAAGTCAGACTTGTTTTCCAGTTAGGTTTGGACTCCCCAGGGCTGTCCATTATTATTGGTGCCGTTCATAATTTTCATGGACAGAATTTCTAAGAGAAGGCAAGTGGCAGAGGGTGGCAGATTTGGTGGCCACAGAATTCTGTTCCTGCTTTTTGCAGATGACGTGGTTCCATTGGCTTCATAGAACAGTGACCCGCCAGCCATGCAGCCATGTGTGGAAAGTGGTGGGCCATAGTTTTCAGCCTGAAAAGGAGGGACTGCCCACTCCGGTTTGGGGAGGAGTTGCTGCCCAAACTCCTTCAAGTATCTCAGTGTCTTGTTCACATGTGAGGGGAAAGTGGATTGGGAGACTGACAAAATGGATTGGTCCATTGTGATGAAGAGAGAGTTGAGCTGGAAGGCAAAGCTCTCAATTTATCTGCCAATCTATGTTCCAACCATCACCTATGGTCACAGGCTCTGGGTAGTGTCTTAAAGTACAAGATAGCAAATATAAGCAGCTGAAATTAGTTTCCTCTGTAGAGTGGCTGGGCTCAGCCTTAAAGACAGGGTGAGGAGTTTGGACATTCGGTAGGAGCTCAGTTTAGAAACACTGCTCCTCCATGTTTAGAGAAGCCAGTTGAGTTGGTTTGGAGAAAATGGTTAGCATACCTCCAGGACGTTTCCTTGGGCGGGTGTTTCAGGCATGCCGATCCAGAAGGAGACCCTCGGGCAGACCCAGGACAGGCAGGAGAGATTATATCTCACGCCTTGGTATCCTCCTGGAGGATTTTTTTGGAAGTGGTTGGGGAGAGGGGTGACTGGACTTCCTTGCGGAAACTGTTGTCCCCGTGACCCTGACCTGGATAAGTGGATGAAGACGAGTACGAGTATGTTTTTTGAGATATTGTGGATGGTTTAGAGAAGTTAATATTCAGCAAAATCTAACATAATAGGTTGTTCACTTTTATAGTAAACAAACCTCTTTCTTAGAAATTACATTTACATATAGTATATCAATTACAACATAAAATAAATATTCAAGAGAAATACACGGGCCAACAAAGTGACACTAAAACAACAAAACAACATGCAGTATAAACATCTTTTAGGGATAGTAATGTCATTGTAGTTCCAAAAGAAATGGCTCAACAACTGATTGATGGTGCAGCAGATGATCTCTGATGATCCAGATACTGCCGTTACCGTCAGCTTCAGGTCAAATGTTTTTATTTGCCCAATACTTTGATTTAGGTATGCCACACTAAAACGGTTAACATAGCAATTTACAATCTGAGGAGCCGCATTACTTGCTGTCAAGGTGAGCTTGCTAGCAAACAGTTGCTGGTGTGGCTGTACAATTCTTGAACACAGTCGACAAAAGTTCCATTACAAAGCAAATTGTTAATACACATTTTGATAGTTGCAGGCACTCAAAGCCCTAAAAATAAAAGATAAATGTGGTCTTTGTTGAATTTTAAGAAAATTTATGGAGATATAAAGCCATATATTTTGATCTATGAATATATATTTTGGGTTAAACCTCGGGATATGGGTATCTGGGTTTGTACTTACTTGGTAGTCTTCACCCACGTCTTTGTCTTAACTCTGCAGTGCTTAAAGATTGAAACTCTGCCTACACTACACAATGCTCCCATTTACGGTAAACCAAACAGCATATTTAAGAAGCTAATTATTATTCAAATGTTATTTGTAAGGAGAAGTTTGACACTTGGTTGAATTGGTGTTTCTGGGAAGCAGTGTGATTTCCAGTTATCCTGTGAGCATCTGAAATTTGCTTCATTTTTTGCTCCCTAATAATAATAATCATAATCATAATCATCATCATCATCACTGAAGTGTTTTCACAATAGCCCTACTCCAGATTAAGACACACATTTTCTCATCTGCAGTTTTAGTCAATTCCTCTTTTAGTCTATGCTAAAAACAACACCCATTTACTGAAAAAGAGTGCCTATGTTACTGCAGTAGAAGGAGTATACAATGACGTCTTCTTAACAAACGTTTGGACTGATGAACCAGACATACAGGCAGAACTAGTTAAATTTACATAACTTGTCAGGTCATGCTGCATCCAGTGTTTGAATTCCCCACAAATCTTTGAGACCCTGTTCCAAGTATCTGTTTTCTGAGACTTGTTTTCAACTCCCATTTCTATTATTACTCGCACTTCTCTTAACAAAGTTACAATGAGCTGAACAGAGAAAGACTTTAATAACAGCAGATAAACGAATGAAGTTACTTTCTGGTTTGATGTCACTACTCTTCTAATTACAGATCTACCTGTCATCTCTTTGTGGGTTTTAATTTTAAAACATGACGTAACTTTCACCGTAAACAAATCAATATATCTTTCTGCTTTCATCTTAATCACTATGTGTTTGTCAAATAACCCAGTGAGGTTTTAGGTGTTGTTTTGATTTTCAGATATTAGATATTTTTTAACTCTTAAAATGAAAACTAAACTTAAACTTAAAATGCACCAATATAAGTAATGAGTGAATTGAATTAAAAATCCTGCTATAACAAAAGTGTCAAAGGTAAAATTATAACACGTGTGACTGTAGTGGATTGTTAATGCTGATGCGTCAATGTGTAACCATCATTTTGCTTTTGTAGCTGCGCTGAATGGAATTAGTTTAACTACTTTATATACATTTAGGGTCCAGTCACCTCCAAAGGTCACATGATGGATCTTAAGAGATGATTAATGGTGTAACCAATGAAGAAAAATGGAATCTGCATTATTTGATATATATATTAAAATATTTGCTATTTTTAATCATTATGATTTGATAACGTCACCTCGTCTAATCTTACAATTATGCATTGCATTTTATAAAGGGATCGCATTTCTTGAGTTTAAAATATTCTTTTGAAAAGTCTTTTGACGTAATAAGGACTAAATTCCCCTCTAAAGTGAAGTGGAATTGAAAGCGTACCATTTAACCCTTCACTTCATCTTTAGCAAGTCAAGTAAACTCTGTTTTAAATTATTCAAAATAAGAAATCAACCTCATTATTTTTGTTCTTCAGAAATATAGAATGTACAAGCAACACCACTTTACTGAGAAAAAAAACACCTAAAAAACGTGTGAGTCTCTGTGTAGGCAGGAGGTGCTTGTTCACTTACCCTTTATCACAAGTGAAACAGGAGTAAATGGGAACACAGTCTGAAGGACTTTGATCAGCTGTGGCCATTTATAAATAACTAAATGGGGGGCTGATAATAGAAGCAATATTACATGCCCTGCATTTTTTCAGGTTACCAATGAGGATAAATAGAGAGCACAGATTATATTTGGCTTTTACGGCCTGCGAGATCCTTTTACTGCAACATAGGTCCTGTCATATGGGACTGCACACTCAGCCAACTTTGCACTTGCTTCATGGCGCTCCAGCCTAAGACGCCAACTTATTACCACCAGTAATGTTACCTTCCTCACAGGTCACTGGTCTACAAAAGCAAATAAGTTTCTTTATTGATATTCCATTGGGTTATACTGCAGTTACAGCAAAGCGATGAACTTTCGGGGTGAAATAACTGATTGAAGTGTCAGTTAACCTACTGTTTAAATGGTTGAACTTAACTCAGAATGATAACAAGAGTTGGTATTGTCAGGTTTGTTTCATCACAGTTTGGGGATGTGCCACTTTCAAGGGCTGAGGAAAATATTAACTATGTACCCTTGTCTCAAGTGCTACAGTTGAAGGCATCTGTACTTCTTTTTGGTTTTTGAAGACTTTTCACCTATCATCTGAAAGGCGTCTTCAATTTTAAACATTGGTGGGGAATCCACAGTATTTAAACTCCGGTAGGGTCGTTACACCTTGGAAGTGGTCACCTGATTCGTTGACCCTCTCTGTGTATGTAGGGTCAGAAGTAAAGTGTACTTCATTAATGAGTCATTTTGAGATGTGACTCATTGATTACCCCCCTCACATTCGTGTGCGTTGTTATGGTCTCAAGATGCAAGGTGTGACTCATTAATAAATTGTTGCCCGGCTCTGCCATCCTGTGAGTTGTTAGGGTCACATGAGGCAAGTTTTGAAGGAGGTTAAAAACGTCTGGAACGGATGGAGGGATGTCAGGACTGCATTGTAAGTGGATGATGGATTAGTGGATGATGTAGAATTGGTGTCATAGACCACCACCCCTGTTTAATGAGGGTTTTTCCATTTTGACGTAGATGGCCTCCTTTAGTCCTCTCTCAAACCATCTGAACATTGCTCAGCTTGTGTTTGGGTATTTTGTCCTTAGAATGAACCATTCTTGTTCTGAGGGTGTTGATGGGTTTGAAGTGCACTGGGATGTCATGTTTGGAGAAATTCCTTTAAGTTTCTCTGACACTCCCAGCACATATGGGACAACGATGTTACTCAGCTTGTTGTTCTTTCCTTCGTCATGTGTTCCAGTGTGTTTTGTTGGACACTTTGTTGATTTTATGAAGGCCCAGTTGGGATAGCCACAGTACCTTTTCTTTTCCTTTTGCATTTGAGGAAACATTTTCCGACCCTGTGACTTAGGGTTCCGATCACCCCAAGTTTGTGTTCCATTGGGTGGTGGCAGTCAAAAAGTAAGTACTGGTCTGTGTGTGTAGGTTTCTGGGGCCAGCAGCCCAAACCTCAGCTATGCCAGCCCCTCTACACCTATGGTCAGCAACCACGAAGCATTAAGTGCCCCCAGCGTCGCCCCGGGCACCCTGAAGGCCCTTTCTGCCGTAAGGTTCATCCACCCCAATGAGCTGGTCAAACGGATGACCTGCTGCCCCATGGGACACTCCGTGGGGCCTGTCTCAATGTTGAGGTTCCTGTCCTTCTCCTGTTGCACAGCAAAGTCCAAGAATGATAGCCTGTTTTCTTTGGTGTCATCCCTTGTGAATGTTATGTTGTTGTCCACTGAGTTGATAAGTTCTGAGAAGCCTCTACTTCTTGGGTTTTGATCGTAACCAAGGTGTCATCCACGTACCTAAACCAGTGGTTAAGTGTTGTTCCTTTGAAGGTGGACAAAGTTTTATTTTCCGCTTCTTCCACGTAGACAGGTTATAAAAATATATGTTTGCTCTTTAAGGAGAAGATAGCATCTAGCAGGCTCCGCAGGTCTTCAAATGATTTGTGTGGAATAAAGAAGGTGAGGTAAGATGAGTGAGGAAACATAGGAAGGATATACTGGGTTTGCATTTATTATTCAGTCACAGGTTTGGTCAAAGACATTACAGATTTTAAATGAGATTTTGTATAAATACAGCCCACTGACCAAGGAAAAAGAATTTGTTTAATTTGACTTTATGTTCACTTGACTATTGTCGTCATGCATAACCTAGTTGTAGCTTTAATGTTTGATGTAAACTAAAAGTTTTGCGTGCAATCTGTTTCCAGAAAAATATGTTGAATGAACAAATTGAAATTTGCAATGTATTTAAGGAGGTCAGTGAGCCAACATAAACAAAATCAGGACTCTGAAACTGATAGTAATTATCCACGTGCGCTTCTCTGGAGTCACGCCAAGGCTTAATCTGCAAAATTCAGACAATTAATCGACTGACTATCATCGGGATATATTATAAATTGCTGACACGCGCTCTATACACGTCAAATTTGCCTTTCTAGAGCGGCTCTATAATGGCCCCCCTCTTATCTCCTCATCGGCGGCTCCGCTTTACTGTACGCGACGAGTTTACGAGCGGCACGTGAAGGCACCGCGTCTTCCTCCTCGAGATGCTCCGCGAGAGACTTCTGATTGGTCGCCAGTGACATCATCTCTGCACGTACGTGGCGTCGAAGCCTCGGCGGCGGCCGGCCACAGAGGCACGCACGGCTCCGTCCAAGCCCCGCCCATCGGTGGGCCGGGCCTCACTGTACTGAGACAACGCGTTTAGCATTAATGTCGGCGCCTATTGGGCCGGGCTCGCGTCAGTCCCCGCTACGTCACTCTTGTAGGCTGGCAGACTTCCTTCAATATTATTTCTGTGGAGAGCAGGCTAAAAGTACTACTAAAAAATGTTGCCGCTCCACAGCGCCGGGACGGACTGAATGGAGCCAATGAATCCGTCTGTAGTGAACCGCGACACACTCCGGTAAGAAGAAAGACGTGAGTTTTGGAAAACGAGGGAACGAAGTTGCGGTTGAAATACGCAGTCATAGAAATTTCGCTCGTTTCTATAATTAATGATGAAAAGAAATATTTAAAGGCTGCACCCATGTTGTGCTAATTACTGCTTTATTATTATGATTACTTTGCTATGAAGTAAGTGTTTTATTGCCGCTTTTATACATTTAGTACACCGCTGCTACAAAGTTACAATCCTCATCTCTGAAACGCAACCATCGCGCTTTTCATTCTGCCTTATTTTATGTCAAGCGTCACTGTGGTGTTTAATGTGCTCGGCTGCTCTGGTGGGTTCGTCTCGTCCCCGGGAGTCATATCACATTCTCGGCACGTTCTCATGCCGGTTTCTTCAATGAATTTTTTGGCTATGAATGATTTTTCAGCCTTTTTTTTTTTCCTTCTGC
>KV751333.1:9991488-10001749 GCA_001698575.1 Mola mola
CTGAAGCCGCATCGCGCTCAAAGAATGGCAAGGGCCGGGACGGGCAGCGCTTTACATAATACGCCAGGATGACATGCTTTTAAAAAAATGCCCAGGCTGGTGATAAAAAAAACAACAAAAAAAAAAGAAGAAAGGGTTTGCTACTCTTATTTATTTGTTCCCTTGACTTTCCATTCGGGGGAAGAGACCAAACTGCGGCGTAGCGTTGATGCAGTATTTTATCTTTTTCAGTCTTCCCCCCCTCCCCTCTCTCATATAAAAGCTGTGGCTCAGGCAGACCAGAGTTAGGATGAAAAATTCAACATCACAAGCACATGTGCAGTCTCTGGAGGGGGATTCATATTAATTACAAAGTGACTCAGTTGCACTGCGCTCTCTTGTGATTTCAGTGTTTATTATTAGTGGCCGGTCTGTCACGCCTAAATTTTCCCACCAAGTTGGGTGTAGCCCAGCAGGTGTTGACACTACTAATATTTGGCTCCGGCAGGCGTTTGCATGTTGATCAAACAGACAGGAGGTCGGCCTTAGTGCTCTCTGCTGGTTCATTCAGGGCCTTGACCTGATGCTGGATTAATTTAACCAAGCTGGCTCTTGCAATGATTTTCCTCCTTGCCTCATGTTTTTGAATGTTTCTGTCCCCATAGAGCGGCGTGTTGACTTCTCCGTAAACGTCCAGCCTTCGGCCTCCCCATGCCTCCATCGCCCCTTGACGACAGAATTGTGGTGGCTCTGCCAAGGCCGATCCGACCTCAGGAACTCCAACTGCGCCTGGACACCAGCTACCTGGACTCCATCGCCAGCAGCAGCAAGACAGCTGTCAGCACCACTGTGGTGAAGATCCGGGCGACGGCCAACATTGTGACGTATATGCCCTCATCCAAGGGCTCCACGCGCTCGTTGTCGTGTGGATGTAGCAGTGCGAGCTGCTGCTCTGTGACTACCTATGAGAAGGACAGCCAGAGCCTCAGTCACAGCCCGGTGAGCGCCAGCAGCCCTAACCTCAGCTATGCCAGCCCCTCTACACCTATGGTCAGCAACCACGAAGCATTAAGCGCCCCCAGCGTCGTACCGGGCACCCCGAAGACCCTGTCTGCCGTGAGGGTCATCCACCCCAATGAGCTGGCCAAACGGATGACAGGCTGCCCAATGGGACACTCCGTGGGGCCTGTGCCTGTCATCATCGACTGCCGGCCCTTCATGGAGTACAACAAGAGCCACATCCGTGGGGCCGTGCACATCAACTGCTCTGACAAGATCAGCCGGCGCCGGCTGCAGCAGGGCAAGATCACTGTGCTGGACCTCATCTCCTGCCGTGAGGGCAAGGACTCGTTCAAGGGCATCTTCTCCAAAGAGATTGTGATTTATGATGAGAGCACCGCAGACCCCAACAGGCTGACGTTCTCCCAGCCACTGCAAGTGGTCCTGGAGTCGCTGAGAAGGGAGGGCAGGGACCCTATCGTCCTCAAAGGTAACGCACAAGTGGGTTTGTGAAGGCTTGAGAAAGAAGGAAATAAGGCACTTTATGTACACAAAAAGCATAGAAAACACAATTTCAGCGGCTTTAGTATTATCCTGGCGGGGCTAAATCAGTTCAGACATCTGCAAGCAATGTTCCATTTCGCTCTGGTGGAGGCTTATCAGCAACATAAGCTTATATGAAACTAGTGAGCACCCATGACAACGTATAGTGTGTGTGAAGCCTGCTAAAGTTTTCCCTTTTTCGTTAAGTCAGCTGGAATAGCCTGTAGTTTTATCACCATGTCAGTGCTTACGTTTTACACAACGGATGACTGTGTCAAACACATGCATTATACCTCCATCAAACACGTGCGCACACCTCTCACAAGTGTTCTATACAGCACGTATAAAAGAATTTTGCTACGAGCGAGAAGCGGCTGTTAGCAAATAAGGCGGTTGACTGAGATAAGAGTCTCTGGGTCGCTGCCATGTTTTCTATCTTTGGTGTGTGTGTGCGCGTTTGAAGCTGGAGCGGCATGTCGAGTTGGGGGTGGGCGTGAGAGTGCGTCCCGAATGCCTCCAAGTCAGCGTCTAGCCGCGAGATCACAACACCTTGAACTCCTCTCTTCCTCTCATCGTCACATCCGTCTTCTGGTGTGTACTTTGAAGGCCTCTCCAGTCTCCAGTGTGTCGAGTTGCTTCAGTGGGTTTTTTTTTTTTTCTTCCTCCTCTACATTTAATTCCCGCAGAATCCAAGACATCCTCTGCTAGGGAATCAAATGGCTCAGTGTGAATATTTTTTTTGTAATTTCACGAATGGCCAGTATCTCCCATTGATTGTAACCTGTATAATCAAAATATTAGAAATGTCTTCATTCCGGTATATTAACACCTGCAATATCCCTTTTATTTCTTTCTTAATTTAGTCCTCATTCTAATTCTTCTGTCATTTAAATGTAGGTATAATAGCCTTTTAACTAGGGGAAGTAGGCGTGGGATAGGGAGTATTACAGACCATAGTAATAGTGACATATTTGGAACATGCTTGTAATGCTGTTGTATAATTTATTTATATTTTCTCAGTTATCTGCATGTTTTACTCATGATTTATCGTAACATGGTTGCACCTGCCGTACTGCAGCTCAGAGCGGTAACATGTCGTAAACAACGTGTCGGCGGTGTTGGGAAGGTTCTGTGCGGTGCGTTCTGAAACCAGCAGGTCTGCGATGTGAGAGGCCTCGGGAGACAGAAGTGAAAGAAGCTTTGTGAGCAGGAAGCGTGCTCCTGAAAGTGATAGACACAGTTTTCATTTTTAGTGTGAAGGTAATGACGGAAGGTCGCACCTGACAGCGTTCATCTCACGGCTTCACTGCTTCTGGAGCTTCTGTTATTCTCAGTTTACAATGTGACATACCTGAAGTGTCCCTGAAAAAGACTTTGGTTCAGTCTGAACTGAAAAAGGAAGATGTTTTCACGGTTAAGGGTATGCTAAGCTTAGCCACTCTTTGTTACTGCTAAGTGAGGAGTTTTGTCTTTCAACATAAATAAGGTTTTTACTCTAGTGGGAGAGTTTGTTTGGTCTTGGTGTTTTGGTCACATGAGCTTAATTTTCTGTGACAAATCGATGAATTAGCACTGTATACTTGCTGAAGTTTCTGACAAGAGGTTGAAAATGGATATTTCCTCAGGGCTAGGAAGAAGTAGACTGAATACTGGACTTACAATCTTTGTGGCCGGAAACATGACCGCACGCTGTAAAAACACTGTCTGAGCTGCCGTAAAATTTCACAGAACTTATAAAGACAAGTTCTGTCAACTTGAATCATCAAAAAAGTATTACATTTAAAGTTAAAGTTGTAAATTGTCCTTTCAAACTCAATGAACCTAATATTAAGGCAGCCAAGATCCAAACGTTACTTTTATTACAGTTTATGACTGTATTTTGGTGCAACACTGGCTTCAAATGCCTTTCCGGATTCAGATATTTTCTGTGATATTTCGTTTTTTAAGGCACTTTCAACACCAACATTTTTAAGTGTAAGCAATGGCTTTGTTTTTACAGTGCAGATTAATGTTAGTGCATGTGTGTATGCTACACAGCAACACTTTTAAGTTGATAATATAGAAATGTCATAAAAGCTTTTTAAAGCTTGTTCCACTTTCTGTTAAACCCCCCCTAGCAATAATGAAAAAAAAAGGGCTAGACCCTTTTTTTTCTTAAACTGCAGCCATACTGATATGAAATAACAGGGAAACACAGGTGTAATAAAGGAAATTGATTAAATCCTTGTACCATTAAGCGTAGCAGAGCTTTTCTGGTGAGCAAACAAGCACAATAGCGCCCTGACTTTGTCTGACCTGAGAGAAACAGAAACTTAATTAGTCACATTGGTAATTCCCGTGTTTTTTCCTCCACTTCGTGCCATAATAACTGCTGAGAAAAAGGTCTATTGAAACTGTTGCCCTCTGAACAGTGACGTATTTGTGATAAAAGATGCTGTTTAATAGAACATGTTGGGAACATTTGACTGTCTTAAGAGCCTTTGGGAAGAAATCATCAACATGAGTGGAAATTTACCCCAGCGTCTTGTTGAAATTGGCACCAGGCAGTCTGTCAGAACTTCCACTTTTTAAAATTTACTGTCGGGTCATTATTACCAAGACATCCCGCTAAAGTGAGGGCTGTGCCACAACATGGATTAAGGGCTTTCAGCATGTGGCTTCTTTATGGTGAAAATACTGAGCCGGCAGTTGACAGGAGATCCCCACCTGCCGGGTCATCAGGGGGAAGTTGTGGTATGACCTCAAATGACATGATGTCAGCTCTTGCAATTTGAACAATACTTCAATTGAGTCTCTGTGTGTGTGTGACTCTTTCAACACCCTCCCCACAACTATTGTGGTGAAGGGGAAACTCTGGCCGATGGCATCACTGGCAACAGGTGCAAACCAGTTATTTGGGGAAGTGCGGATCTCTAGTGAGAAGTATTTTAAACACTGACTAAATCTATTTACCTGCAGATTAACGGAGGGGATTTCAGACGTAATGGAAACTGTCTCAGTACTTATTTTGGTCATTTATGTTCAGTCGGTTCACGTGGAAACGTTGCAGAACATTAAATATTGTTTTAATATCCAAACAGAGTCATTACAAACACATGTAGAAGTGTCATCTGGCATTTGTGACATTTCTGTAATGTTTAAATGCTTCACATCTCTGTAAAGTGATTTGTTGCCTGCTTTTAACAGATGTGTATGTAACTTACTTTTGCTCTTCAATCATAATGTGGCGGACTTAAGCATGTACACCGATTGCCGGCCTCCAACCTTTTCAGACTGCATTGCAACATCATCTCCCCCTACTGGCTCCCCTGATTTTGAAATGATTTTTTAAAATTTCCTCTATCAGTTTTAAAGCTGGTTGGGGCTTCAGATGGGGCCAGTCTAACTGTACCGAAATAAAGACTTAAATCTACAAGTGCAATTACTACAGTGCATTTTGATTACCTTTTACTTTGTAAAGTTTGAAATTGTAATTTTCAAAGTTGCTAGATAAATAAGTTAATTACTATTATGTACATTTAGCACTAACAGCTCCCAGTGAAACTTAACCATGGTAGTTTTAGTTTTAGCTCTATCCAAAGAGACAAGGTCCAATTTGTAAGTTGCATTTGAAAAAAATAAACTGAAGTGAATGTGGAAATATACACAGTTTTATCCCGTTTCTTATTAAATGACTTGCAATCCCCCCTTTTAAGCAAACAGAAAAGCCAGTGCTAGTATTTACTTGGAGCTAATGTTGCAGCCTTTTGTTTGTGTTCACAGGAGGCCTTAGCAGCTTCAGACAGAGCCACGAGAACCTGTGTGAGCACTCGCTGCACCTTCACGAGGGTTTGGACACCGGTGCAGCTGCTGGCCTGACAGGGGCGCTACCTCACTCCCTCCCCTCCACCCCGGACATAGAGAATGCAGAGCTCACGCCAATCCTGCCCTTCCTGTACCTGGGGAATGAGCAAGATGCTCAGGACATCAACCTGCTGCAGCGCCTCAACATTGGCTACATCCTAAATGTGACAACCCACCTGCCGCTCTACCACTACGACACAGGCCTCTTCATCTACAAGCGCCTCCCTGCCACGGACAGCAACAAGCAGAACCTGCGGCAGTACTTCGAGGAGGCGTTTGAGTTCATCGGTATGAAAATTTTGTAAATTGACACAGTAGCTCCATTTAAACAATTTAATGTATTTTTTTTTCAGCTTTAAACTATTACCAAAGAGTCATTCTAAAATTCAAGTTTATTTAATGCAAAAGTGTAAGCATTTAAGAAAGGTTTAACTTAATTTGGTAGATGTCTAGCTTGATGTTGCTCCTAAATATTTAATTTTTGAGACGCATACTTAAGTTGCACAGTAACTGTGAAAAAGACAAGCTTTCAATGAACTTGAAATTTTAAGGCAGCCTAGACACTAACTCTTTCAACTTAAAACAGTGGAGCTTACTGACCATTCTAATGCATCCACTTACATAAACATGTGTGACCTTGTACAAGCAGCTCTTTCTCTTCTTCCTTGCAATCGGTCCGGTTCAAACATGTTACCGATCCGATCTGGCTTATTGGCTTACTCTTTGTGCCGTTTTCCCATGGCAAAATGGTCTTGCCCTCAGTCCATTCTGGCCTTTGAATCTTATTTTGGAGCGTATTTGTTCTGACAGTCAAAGAAACCCAACTTAGTTAAATGTTGTGTAAGATATAGTGTGTTGTTGTGCATGTTTCTCTGACCGTGAATTTGATATGTAAAAGGACATTTTTCACTAATCCCTGATGGTAATCCTCTTTGATACTAAATACAAATGTTATACGTAAACACCAGCAGTAGGGGTGTGGCAATATATTGTGAATTGTGGTAATCATACCATGAAGCTTCAGTCACATCGTATTGTATTTAATTGAAGAAGAACTTTTGTATATTAATGTATGGTGATACATATCGAATTATGTCCCGTGTAGTGTGGTTTGTATTGAATGCTGAATATAGCAGCACCCAGACTGCTGTTACAATTGCCAGTTTTAAATTTCAGAAAGCTTGGAAAAAAAAAAAAGTCAAAATAAAAGGACCCAAACTGAAAAATAAACTGTTTTTTTTGTTTTTGTTTTTTTTTTTCTTATATAGCCAAGATTAGGTTAGGTTAGCAAAGACATGGTAAGGACACATCCCTACCACTATTTTTAGGAAGAAATAATGTCCCTAACAGTATGTGAGAGTCACAGTGCAGTACTATGGGATGAATGACTTAGTAGTACTGCTATTTGGACTATGAGAGGCTCTACTAATATTTAAGGGTTATATTGGAGTGAAGTTGCTTTTGATGTAGAGAAGAGTTGTGGGAATGAATGACTTAGCAGCAGCACCAGTGCTTGGGAACCCGGGAGACCTTGGATTGACTCTCCCTCTCTATGAGGACCTTACTTTATTGTTATTACCTACAGTTTTTTGTCTGGGCATGGTCTGACATTTACTTTACCATTTCGCAACATATGCAGCCTGGTTGTATTTTCTCTGCATCTTCTGTTTAAGCTTTATGTTCAGGCTAAGACAGATACTGGGGAAGGAGTGTCCCTGTCACATTTACCTACAGAACTATACCCTTGGTTTTTTTTTAACTGCCTTAAAGTTTAAGTTCATTAAACTACAAAATAAACTTTCCTTAAGTTCCAACTTAGTAAGCAGAATAGATATACTCCTGCTCATAAAGGAAGTGTAATATCTTATCATGAATGATACCATAACAGTTTCCTTGTTCCTCTCTGCAGAGGAAGCACATCAAGCAGGTATGGGCCTCCTGATCCACTGCCAGGCAGGCGTGTCTCGTTCAGCCACCATCGTGATCGCCTACCTGATGAAGCACACCTGGATGACCATGACAGATGCCTACAAGTTCGTCAAAACCAGGAGGCCCATCATCTCTCCGAACCTCAACTTCATGGGTCAGCTTCTTGAGTTCGAGGAGGACCTCAACAACGGGATAACACCACGAATCCTCACGCCAAAGCTGATTGGTGTGGAAACCGTTGTTTAAACAAACGCGTCGACTCGATGCTCGCACTAGTGCTCTCTCTCACTGTTATGTTTTTGAGGGGAGAGCTGCTATTTGAGCTGGCGTGGACCGTGAGAGCTGCTGCGTTCCCCCCTTGAATCTCCTCATGCTCATTCTGGACTCTCTGGAGTGCAACAGTTGTGGGTCAGTGGTGATGAGAAATGCCAAAAATCCCAACTGTTTGGACCTGGCCAATGTCCCGGAGCAGAAGATGAGCCAGAGAAGCTTTGCAATCACAGAAGGGGGAAAGAAGATCCATTTGGAAAAGATATTCTATGTGCTTAGGAGAAACTCTTAAAGCTCACACTAGCACACAGTTTGCAGGTGATGTTGGCCATGGCAGTGCCTGTCCAAAAAAAAAAGAAAAATAAAAGATGGAGACTTGTATGGTGCGATAATGTTGTTGTTCTGTTTTTATACATGGGTTTATGGGGGTGACCATGTTGAGCCCACGGCGGCTATCTGTGCAATAATTTCAGAGTGGAATGCAACTGAGACCTTGATCTTACTTGTATATATATTGGTAATGATTACAAAACATTTCCAGCTATTTGCTGAAATGCTATTTTGATGTTAATGTAATTATTATTCAGTTCTATATGTGTTTGGTGCATACAGTCATGCTGAAACGGCGCAGATGTGTACAAGAGACAGAAAAAGAGGAGGAGGGGTATGTATTTTTTTAAGTGCAGCTTGTGGGTTTATGTCAGTCATCTGTGTTTTTCCAAAACTACGCAGAAACACAAATCCATTTTCGTGTGTTTGCTTATTTGTTTTGCCATTCCTGCATCCACATATGCATATACTTTAGCAATATATATTACCAGACAGCCATAAGAGCTTTTTGTAATGCGTGGCTGCTGGCAGATGAAAGGAAATAATGAGTGAATATTGCAAAACAGGGCTACTGGTGATGTTTAATGTAACAGAACGGAGGGATTTCACTTCCTGCTTCTGTCATCTCCTCTGTTCTTTTCGCTCCCATTCATCCATTAGCCGGCTCTTGTAAATGCACTCCGCTCTGCACATGTCTGGCTTCGTGCTTGTGCGTGAGACCAAGCCCCACAATTTTGAGCCATTATTTTGTCCATAATAATAAGGTCACAGAGTTGAGGTTTAGGGACTTGAACATTTGCTTCTTCCTGTGTGTCACAGGTGTTGCTACAGTAGAGCTGTGCGACCCTCGTCTGATCTCTCGCAACCCCCCCTGACATTAAGCTGCAGTCAAGTGAGCTCCTCTGCCTTGCATAGGCAAGCGCTGCTGTCACGTGCTGCTCTAGTGCCTCTGTCGATGCCTTAACTCATGTGTCACCACTGGGCCTGCGCATGGTACACCATCACGTGCGGGCGAAAGCAGAACCAGGTCAAATTTGAACTCCTAGACAAAGAGCTCCTCTAGTTCGACACACAGATAGAACTTTTCAAAGACTTTGCTAAAAATGCCTTGAGGTGGAAAATGCTCTTACATAACTTTGATATCTTGGTGGAGAATCTAAAAACCACTGTGAATTGTAAGTCCACACTAAATAATTGTGTAGTAAAGATGACATGCATGCAAATGCCACCCTCATCTGAATATACTCAGTAGTTTTTGATTCATATCTTGACATGAACATGTGTAATATAAAGAGAAAGGCAAAGAACCTCAACCGGCTGTGTCTTCATGCCTTTATTCTGATTGTTGCCAAGCACAATTGCAATTTAAAATTCTGCTATGTCAGTTATTTGTTTACAGGTACAGTGAAAATTATTTCAAATTGATCAAAATTGAGACCAGGGGCAATTCATATACTAATGCAGCTCAAAAAATTGGAATATTGTGAGTTTTCATCAGTTATTTGAGAAAGTAAACATTTAATATATTCTAACGTCATTACATGTAAACTAAAACTATTGTAATGTTAAAAATGATGGCCTACAACTCAAATTTATAAATATTTTAAAAGTGTTTCACTTTACATTTAATAAATGTGCCTTTGTTGTTAAGACCTCATCTTGTTGAGACGACTGAGCGCACAGGGAACGTAAGAGCCTTTACCCCAAATTGTACAGAGCTAATGTTTATCTTTGATCTAGTTGGTTCTAATAGGGTAAACCCAAGGGCTGTCAGAGATTCCAGCACATAAAGGAGCGTGTAGTGCTTCAGCTTAAACTTGAAATAGACCAAAAAAGAGGACAGGTCTCCACCTATTGCTTTGTAGTTTTTGCTCAGCAGCTTCCTTGCAAGTTAGCATTTCTATGTTCTTCTGGTTTGTGTTCAGGCATAAAACGAAGCACAGGGCTAAGAGACATCATCGTCGAAGCAAGCGACATTTATTTTGCAATAAAGCCTCCGTGAACATCTTCAGCAATACACCCGGAGCTGCTCATGTTCGTCAGCGAGATGAAGGCCAACGCAAGTTGTCATAGTGAATACAAACACACGGTGCACTCGTTAAGGCTTCACAGTCCCGACATTCACAACAATGATGAGCTTCAGAGATCCCTCGTGAAAATCCATGCTATGCAAAAGAAATTGTAACAGACTGTCTTTAGTCACCCGTAAGAACTGTTTCTTTGAGAGGTCCCCGCGAAACATGTCGAGCATGAACAGTTTGCAGCCTCAGATTGAAGTGAGATTTTTTTTAGTGTGTGACTTATCAGACAACAGATGTTTAGGGTAATGTTCGTGTGTCCTCACTTGTATTTACGTTGCTGTTGTCGT
>KV751333.1:10006936-10017253 GCA_001698575.1 Mola mola
TATCTCCATAGGAACATACACAAAAATAGTTTTTTTGCGTTGTTTCTAATTACAAGCGATGAGTGCCCCGCCTCATTAATCCTTTCCTATCAGCACTGGGCAGGCTGGCAGCACCAGAATAGCCCTGATCTTTGTGCTGTCACTCTCTAGCGAGCCCTGCATGGACGTATTAGGCAAAGCAGGAGACGAGAGGAGGAGGACCTACCTACTCCCCAAACACACACACACACACCCACACACACACACCCACACACACAATGAGAGGAGATGATGAAATAAACCAGAGAGGATCTCTGAGCCTAAGAACTGCTGCACTGGTTACAATCAAAGATGCTCCCTTTGTCATAGAAAGATGCACTTGCACGCTAGGTATTATTCATAAAATAATGCTTGTCTTACTAAGCGAAACTTTACAACAAAACATGCCAAAGGACGGTTTGGATTCAGGTTATTCAGCAGAAAATGGGAACGCAAATAAATGTAAAAAGAATATAGAGTGAGAAACGCTGAGTTAAAGGATATACATGGCTTTTTTCAGTATAGTTGATAAAAAATGTGATAATATGTTTTTCTTTGCATCTGTCATATGATTTGGCGATAAAATATTGTTTACTTCCACCTTGGTTTCAGGCCTACCAAAATAGCCCTAAAAGATTTCACTTTCACATTATCTATATAAATAATTATATTTTTTGTATCTGTTTTATCCTCTTTCATAAGAAATAGTATGAAAAGGGAAATTGGCTCCTTGGCTCTGATAATGTACACACACTCATTCGATGACAAGAATCCAGGAAGTCACTGCATCTGCTAAAAAAATACTACCCTACGTAGATATATTACGTGCGGATTCAAGCAAAGTTGATGAAATGTTACAACGAAATATTTGTGGTGCCTGAACCTGACCCAACAGTTTTGTTAGCTAAATTTTTCTTGAGAACTTGTGGTGTCTAATCATGACCAAGCAGTTATTTTTAGCTAAACTTAGGAGAAGGGTCCATCTGCGGGATGAAATTGAACTTTTCTACAGTTAAATTGTAGAAAAGATTGGATGTTCAACCATGTGATAACAGTCAGGCCTCCAGAAAACCACAGAGCCTCACCTCCACCCAACACCTTCAGGGTGAACTGGAGTCCCAACTGTGAACCAGGCCTTAAACATCAACCTCAGTAACGTTCTTGTGCCTGCAGCATGCCCTCAAAGAAGTGGAGACTTTTATAGAAGCATACTATTCCCTGTGCATTTGGAATGGGTGTTACGTATAAGCGTCCACCACATCATAAATTCCATTGATGCAAGTCAGTGAGGATGAGCTGTGTCTGCTGTCCCACTCACTGTAATGTATTTTCACTGTAAATGAGTTCTGGCCTGTGATTCTCTGCACTCAATTCTTCGTCGGTGATTGTGATTTATCCTCCCGCATCACAGACACACACACAAGCAACAGAGCTCGGAGGGATGGAGTGAGGTGGACGGATAGCGATGTGTGCAGAAGAGGTCACAGCCCATTTCACAGAGGAGATACCGGGAGGTGTCCAGATATGTCACAGGCGCCACAAATAACCTGCAAATAACCAGATGCAAATATGTCACCTGGAGACGGGGAAAAAAGAAACGTTACTCCCCACCAGATCAAAACTATACCAAAAGATGACGAGGTGGCGTTCAAAAAAGCGTTGTCATCCGAAACTGCTGAGTCCACAAGCTTGCAGAGCGAGCACACTGTAGTGGCAGTTTTGTGATTGATTGTGGCACATGCCGGACCTCTTAAAGGACACTTCTTGTTGGCCACACATTGACCACCGTGTGTAAAAGATAGGCTGGGGCTTACAGTGCTCTGAAGTCAAGAAGCCATGCAGTGGACAACGCTCCTCCAGAGTAACCTCACTTTTTACTGAGGCAGCCATTTATAATAGTACAGTAGCTCTGTCATTAATATACAGTGATGGCATCATTGTATTCAAGGACACCGGAGACAGCTGATGCTAAATGGGAAACATACAGTAAGCGTTGATTTAAATAACCACTGACCCATGAGAATAGCTGTATGATAAAGTCAGCTGCGGTGAAATCCAGTTACACCCCAAATACATTCACATATGACTAACATGATGGTGAGTTCATGATGCCGGGTCAGCCTACTGACCTAATGGGCCTCTGTCACGTCTTTCTTTTTCTGTCCTATAGCCAACATAGATCTATACTATAATAAACAACTTTCCTCCCTCTAACCTTTCCAAGTGGTACGTCTTCACGCTTGCCTTCGTGCCTTCGTGAGAGAAAAAGGCCTTTTCCTGTTTTGGTTTGCAATAGTTTCACCTTGGTGAAATAACTGGGGGAAACAGTTTTGATGGCGGTGATTGGACCACGAAGTCGTTGCTGCCCACGGAACATTGCATTGATTTTGCTCTGCCACAAAAAGTTTGCCTTGAAGTGTCTTTGCCACCTGCCATTGGCCGATCAGAAAGGGCGACCATTGCTATGACGTTAAGCGAAGAATCTTCCCGTCGTCCCCGCCTTGGCCCCCAGTAAGCTAAAACTGCTATAGGCGGTGTTCAGGGTGGGCCTAGTTAGGGTGTAGGCTGAATTTAAAGCTGTTGTGGTTGAGACTCATAGTTGATGAAATGAATTTGTGACTTCTGTGTCCAGGGCAGCTGCTACATTTATTATATGTTGTACTTGCCGGCCTTTAATGAGTACTCACAACAGCAGCCTCTGTCCTTTGTTTCTGAGTGTGTACGTGCACGTGCGTGTGCATGAGGATGCCCTTTTTTACAGAGGGGAGGGCCCAGCTGAAGCCCATTACTGTTATGCTACGCTACTGGATAAAATGTTGCTTCTGCCTGTTCGTAGATAAGGAATTATCATGTGTCAGTTCATTACTAGTATAAAGTGTTGAACTACTGTCTGTGATTTTGTTTTCCCAACTGGAGAGTCTGAATCCTGCTTTGAATGCTGCCTGTGCTCTACATGGAGTTAAAGTCTTGTGAGAAACGAATGACATTTTTTTTTTTACTGTACCTTAAAAATACCCATTTTAGTGTCCTCAGTGGTAGATGCTTTGCCTTGTTCAGGTGAAGCCTAGAACCGCTAAGTCTAAAAAGTCTAAAAGTCTAAAAGCTGTCTCTTATTTCCACTCTGCTTCTAATCGCTTTCTTCTGCTCTTTTAATAAGCTCTTTTACATCCCCACAAACTGTACAAAAAGAATGCTGGCTCTGTTCACACCACCAGCCTGAAGGGAAAACACTGAAGGTTTTCAACTTTTTAAACCAGACAGGATCATTGTGTCACTATTTGATATCTATTTTTTGACACCAGCTTCAATGCCAAAGGGCAATTTGGTTGTCTTCTATCTTTATAGAAGATTAGACTTTTAATTTTAGCCTAGTGAGTACACACTGGGAACTTCCAGTGTTGCTAAGACTTATGTAGAATAAACTCTGTGGAAGTTCAAACCTTTACCATCTGTAGGCATCATAAAAGTCGGCCGATGCTCCTCCGCTGGCCTCTTCTTTCCTTACCACAGGAGAGAAGCCCCCACCACCACCAACCTTCCTCCTCATTTTTCCATGCACTTTTTACCCTGGGAAACCCCCTGCCACAATCTTTATGACACATTCAACCCACCTATTATATTGCGCTGTGGGGGGCCCGGAAAACCCAAACAATAATTTAAACCCCATTTTACTGGAGCTCTTAAATCTGCTAAGTGCTCACGCAAGAAGTCGAAGGCACACACTGGTGTGATGATGAGTTATGATGGATGATCCAGTATTACCCTCCGTTCTAAAGAAAAAATAAATGACAGAAAGATACTTGAACTGTTTTCTTTGTCCACACATGTACATGTGATGGTTGTGATAAAAGACAAACAGCCGTATGTGAGCCTGTACAGGCCAATAGACGGTAAACTGTAAGACCACAAACCTATGGAGGGACTTATTTCTTTCACTTATCAAAATGTGCTCAATAATTCATATAAATAATGTGAAATTAAAATAAATGATTTAACTGACCAGTTATATTTTAATATTACCAGAAAAATATGTTCTGCCACTACAAGCCAATGTCTGCCGCAGCTAGCTGATGTTTCCCTGGAAGCATGTGGGGAGGATCTGACTTCAATAAATTTAGTTTCATACAAGAAGTTTCATGCAAGTAATGATTAAGTGGAAAAATCCTGTCCAAGCCCACTGTAATTCTTATTCATTTTGTCTGCTATTTATTTGGAAATGTGATTCTTGGAAATAACAACTACAAATGGGCCTTAAAAGAGAATTCTTCGTATTTTTAAAGCCCCAATGTTTCCTGGTCTTTAAAGCTTTAACATTTCACAGAATACATCTATTTTTTGCAAATTAGAGTATGAAGTTTCATAGCTGGGACCATTTAGCTTGACAAGGCTATACAATATAGTGGCGTTGGGCAAGGATGTTTCACTCTGGGTATCCTGCTATAATGTTTAGAGTTTGAAAAAAGAATAAGATTTATTTCCAACATTTTGACTTGACCTGAGCTGTCGCATTATGTAGCCCGAACTCCATACTATAGTAATTTTCAAAAAAAAGATGTATTCTGTAACATTTCAGAGCCTAAGAGACCAGGAAATAGGGCTTAGGTTAACACAGCTTTTCGTGAAAACACCACTTTGAGTGGCCCACTGCGTGTAAGAGCAACTGAAGAGAGTCCAATCGACAACCTGAGTATTAATAGATTGTGACCTTTCAGTTATGCGTGCACAAGAGTTCACGTGTATGTACAGTACATGCACATGAGCGAACACATGCTATAAGTCAGAAAAACTCGTAGTAACTCAGTTTGCAACTAGTTGTTATGACTGCAGACACTGAGCCAGGGTGCAAAGTTGAGCTGGTATTAGTTTCCCTCTCTCGCCTACGGTTTCATATGCAGCGGGTGTAACTCGATAGGCCCATCAATTACATCCGTTTCCTAGGTGCCTTCGCAAACAACAGCTGCAGAGTTTAATAAACTAGCCATGCAACTCAATCGGACGGGCGAAAATACTATGAAGCCTTGAAACCAGGATGCCTGGAGAGTTGTTTCCTCTTGTTTTCACAGAGTCCTCGATCGGACAGAAAGAACCTTTAAAACATTCATCTGTGTTCTGAAAGCGTTTGTGGTTTCATCAGAGAATCGCACATGCTTTCAAAATAACATATTGTGCAAAACTGAGCGCACGCTGTTTGTTTGTTGTTATGTTTTGTAGTGTGGCAGAAGTTAAGTTTTGCTTTATGTTTTTGTTTGCCATGGTAACAGGAACCTCATTCAAACGTCCGTCCTTGAAATGATGAGTCATTTGTCCAACCCGTGCCAGTTCATGCCATTATGTACTTTAGTTATCTGCAAGAAAAATATTAAAAAAGAGAAAAAAAAGCAAAACACTGTGCAGGAGAGGGGCAATATATAGTATCTAAAACAGGAAGCAAACATAAAAAAAAGAGAACATATTTGTGAGCAGAAGTATGAGAACACACGCTCTGGCAGGCAGGCAAAAGAAGGTACACGGAGGCGGTGAGGACAGTTTGTGACGAAGGGGAGAGGAAGCAGAGGGTGTAAACAGCTCAGACTGTGATGTAGAAGATCACAGTCATCTCTATCAGTAAAACCGTTCGCACCAACTTGTTTGGCACCATCTGATTTGAAAATTGTCATTTTAAAAGGTGGATGACAAAAGGAGAAGAGGGAAAAGAACATTTGGTTCCATACTGAGTGAATGGAACCAACAGACCTTTTAAAAGGGCTTCGGAGGAATTGTTTCGTCCTACCCTTAAGAAGGAAAGATGATTTTATGTTCAAATTTTAAAGATTGGAGTGAGTAATTTTAGGACCAACATGGGGATTCTCTCGCCATTTTACCACTGATGTCACACTCAGAGTGGAAAGCTCAATTCCTGACCTTTAGTCATGATGGTGTGTTCCAGCTTGCAAGTCATATAAACAGGGACAAAGGAAGGTGACAGTCTGGCAGGACACCAGGCTGTCATTCAAGATAAAACTGCATTTAAAACCCCATCATCAAACACAGGACAACACAACAGCTAGCATCACTTCCCAAATACCACAGTGTAATGTTACAAATTAAGAAAAATAATTCTGAAATATCAATGCACATCTTGTTTGTCGAGGCTGAAACGAAGGTCGTCTTCACGCCGGCCTCGTTCAGTGCAGTTGAAATGAACCCCAGAGAATTTATTCCTCGTGCGTGCGTCACCGGCAGGGTTTGAACCCAGTCCCAGACCTCCAGTGCGGGCCAAACAACCTGACTCTGGTCCGCCTGAAAGGGATGGTCCTGGGCCATATGCAAGTGAACTCTGGAGCAGTTCATTGCTGACATGAAAACCATCTGCGCCAATCACAGGAAGTATACCACTTGACACTGTTATTTCCAGCTAATTCTTATTAATAGCAATAACAGTTATATATATAGCACCTTTCATACAAGAAAAGCAGCTCTCATTAAAGCCAGCTGTCTTTTGCGGTGCCCTTATCTAATTGCAGAAAGGCTTTCACCAAACGCATGCACAAGTAGTAATAAATTATTCAATAAAAATTGTCTGACTATCCATTTACATGTGCTGTTTGCTAAAGTCTGCTGATATGCACCCCTTCATGAGATTAACCTGAAGGTACCTCATGATGTACAGTAGAAAATCCAAATGTTGTTGTCTTATTTCCCAACGGTCTGACAAAGAATTGAATGTCATTTTTGGGCACATTACTTTTTTTCTTAATAATAATAATTCATAGTCTACAGTGTCAGTGTAGTCTACACAGTGGATATAGGAAAATCGAGCTCGCAGCCTAATGTTTACTGTCTTTGTGTGTCGTCATCCAACCTCAAAAACACTTTGATTAAGTAATTTCTATTTTCAACATTTCCCTTGTTGGTTCTCTTCTTATATTTTAACTGCACTGAGATCATAACAGAAAGAAGAGGAGAAGGTGTTGTTCTCCAGAATGTCATGGCCTGAGTGCCTTCCACCTCACTGTGACACCCCTCACGGCAGGAGCGCGGTAAAAACTCTCACATCGAACAGGCACGGTGCAAGAAAAATTGCACAATGCACTCAGCATAACAGAAATAGAGACATTTACTGAAATGTAATTAGAATCATTAACGTCGATACTGCTGCTACAATGTCATGTTCCTTCATTGGGTTCTTCCATGCCATGGAAAGTCTGTGAGAATTAATCTAATCTGGAATCTGCTCTGAGATTACATTTTAGCGTGGTTTAGCTTTTTTTTTTTGTTTCAGAATGGGAACATCAGTGGAGCTGATTCAAGACTTTTATAAATAGCACAGACTGTGATAACACAACAGAGTTTCTCAGTGGGGCTGCTGAAGCTCCCTGCAGCCACTTACTCTGCACATGGGGACAGCTTGATGTGTGAATGCTGCCCTCTGCTGGACAGAAAACCAATCTCTTACCATGGTTCTGCACAAAAGATGTATACAGTAGATATATGAGTGAAAGGGTTCCACCACACTTGATACTTAAGCCTGTATGTTCTTGCATTCATATTTTTGGATGAATCTCAGGATTTATAAAGTGTCCGGCATAATTGCTCCCAGCCTCTTAGCTCTCTCTATGCAAATGGCAAGACCAGCTGGGACTCAAGATGTTGTATTCTTTGGAGAATTTGTTCCAGTTTTGATAGTCTGACAGCTGCTGTTTGAAACACAGACTTTTGACCGTTTTGAAGCCATTTTCATGTGTTTTATGTGGCTCATTTCTTTTTACTCTAAGATCGAACAACTCAAACGCTCATGTTACCGTACTTGATACCACATTCGGATGACTAAAATGGGTTTATCTGACGTTTCAAGATAAATTTATCACCATAATGTTCACATTTTAGCCTTTTAAAAAAATGGATCCTTTTCTCATTGTGGACATTTAGACTGAAGGTCAATATTTCACATTAATGTTTTTATTAGTTTATACCACCTGAATCATGTTCATGGTATCTTCTAATGAGCTATATCTAGAACGAGTCGGTCCACTATAATCAATTATATATGTTTTTTGGTGCAATATCTTTTTAGATCCTGTAGGTGATGTTGAGTAAAGACAAGAGTATTCAGAACATATGTTTTGGACTAAATGATGCCTGCCCAGCAGATCCAAGTTATTCCTAGGAGGCAATTTCTTAAAATAGGGAATAAACGTAGCGTTAGCAACCGAAGTGATCAGTCTTTGGTGTGGCTATCCAGGGTTAAAAGTCACCATGACCTCACTCAAGAGTAGACCAAAAGTCCCCTTTACTTAAAATTCCTGGATCTACTCCTTTATCTGTATCTGCACCAAAATTTACTGGGTCCTTCCTTGGTCCATTCCCTATCCTCCCACCCAGATTTGTTGAAATCCATCTGGTAGTTTTTGTGTAATCGTCTAAGAAACCAACAAAACCTCCTTGGAGGAGATAATTGTGACAAAATCTCTCACAGATATACAAAAGGATGAAAAGATATAAGTCCACAAGGTCAAAGGTCAACGTCATTGCACATCATTATTTAACAAAAACACTTTCCTGGTCTATATCCAACATCATATCTCAGTAACAGAGGGCCAAATAGTGACGTTTGCTGTTATGTTTCTCTTGCTCGTCAAAACCACAGCCTCTGACACTGAAGGAGACACAAAGTGTGAATCATCGCTCCACCAGTCTCCGTCTCTCCCTCTCTTGGAGCAGTTATACCAGCCCTCTGCCCTGATTAATACGTGTTTATGTGATACAGTGTTAAAGCTGTCATTGTCTCCCCCCTCCCTCTCTGAGATGCATGCATATGTTTATCTCTCTGTCTCCTTGTTGACTTATTTCCTCCCTCAAGTGCTCCACTGATATGACAGGACAAGGTAGGATGGGCCGGGTCACAGCGGGACAGAGGGCTGTGGTAGCGACGGGGCAATAAAAGTGTCATTTTTCACCTTGTTCATAAACAAGTCATGATTTTGAGATGAGCCATTGCCTATTATGGGCTCCGTCCAGCTGGTGACATCAGTAAACAGAGGAGGACAGCTCTCAGCGAGCGCTTGGTCTCCACCAATGAGGGATTGTGTTTTAACAAGCTGGCGTGGGTTGTTGGGGAGTCTGGACTAGCTCGTTCCATGGTAACCCAGGTAGACAATGCACTTGTTATGATTGAGACTGGGACCAGACTCAGGTCTAACACTCATCAAGCTGTCTGCTGAGACACAAACTTTGGATCATGAATATTACAGAGGTTATGGGGTTATGGGACAGCTTTATTACTCTGACAAACACCATTTCTCAAGAGGGCTGTGGTGGGAGGACAAGGCAGCCGGCCTATTTAGCTTTGCAAAACAGGCTGCTGAACTTTTTAACTCTGCTGCGTGACTTTTGAGTCACCTCTATCTTGCACTGCTTGACCCATGCTCTGCTGCGGCTGCTATCTTTAGACGAGGTGATTCACATCGCCACAGGATCGAGTCTGCAGGAATGTGAGGGAAGGTGTGCAAAGTGACTCAGATGGCAGTGTGTGGGTTTTGTTAGAAATTCCTCCCATGCTGCCCCAACACAACCTGCTGGGATTCGATGCAAACCACTACTCATTTAAGTCGCAGCCCGCAGAGGGGAGGAGGGATTTTTTTACGTAATGCAGCAGGCTGAATGAAAGAGGAAGAATGGAGTGGAGAAAGAAAAAGTGCTGAGACTCTCCTTCCTTTCCATTTCATGCATACTTATGCCACAGTGCTGCTTTGTGTACGTACACAGCTTTCATTAATCTCTGGCACACAAAAAGTCCAAAGCAGGCCTGAATGTTTTGCATTGATGAGTGGGGTTAGAAAGGAACACACCGCCTTCTTGTGTACAAATGAAGCACTGCACTGTGCACCACCGTGATCTGTTACAGGTCTGTGGTTCAACTCTTAGCAAGTTTAAGCCCATTCAACACAAAACAATAGGTAAACATTTAATAATTGTACAATTTAATGCAGTTATCCTGATATGTATCATGTATTTTCTACCACTGAATGATTTTTGGTCTTTTGGTTTGCCCCCTTTAACATGGTTCACTCAGCTCCCTCTGAAATGTGTTATTATATAACATACTGTTGCCTCCTGAGAGTATTCTTTAAGTTGTTACGTTTTAACGTTTTCTGCACGTATTGCATTGATGTGATCTTATTTACAGTAGCTCAAACATTTGTCGACTGACGGTTTGTCTGATTTACAGGACGGGGCCGTAACCAGGATGTTACTGAGTTACACCTTCCTTTTTCCCAATCCCTGGGAAACATTAAGCTTTAGTTCTTCTCGTTACCACCT
>KV751333.1:10020076-10052717 GCA_001698575.1 Mola mola
TTTGGCATATCTACAGCATCTGGTATTAGTCTTTACTTTTTCTTTTTCTGCATAATGAAAAAAAAATCTCTTTTTTTTCTGACGCTCGGCCCTAATCCTGTTCCAACATTAATATACTGCAAGTTTTATGACACTGCTCCACTTTGGGTAGATATTTACTGTGCTTACCTACACACTGTCAAGTGTGTAGGTGGATTGAGGGAAAGAAAATGAATAAAAATATGATCTTTTTTGTTGATGTTAGTGTTTAATTTATGTTTTAAATATCTCTTTTTTTTCTGACGCTCGGCCCTAATCCTGTTCCAACATTAATATACTGCAAGTTTTATGACACTGCTCCACTTTGGGTAGATATTTACTGTGCTTACCTACACACTGTCAAGTGTGTAGGTGGATTGAGGGAAAGAAAATGAATAAAAATATGATCTTTTTTGTTGATGTTAGTGTTTAATTTATGTTTTAAATACTTTAGCTGTTTATCTGCCCATCTACAGAGGAACTGTTCCTCCTCCACAGACCTACAGACCAATTTGAACTCTGATTTGTTGAATTTGGTTGCTCTGCCACATTACTGCGGGGGCAAGAAACTCAAGCAGTGACCATCAAAGTGTGTTCAGAACGAGGAAGAAGTTTTAGCATCAGTTGTATGGGCTGGAAATATTCAACAAACAGCCAAAAAATCAAACTGAGCTTACGAGATTGTAACTGCGTATATAATTCTAACGTGTTTTGAAAATCAGTAAAAATGTCAATGTTTGTTTAAAGTTAACGTTCTCAAAGCACTTACCAGCACCAACATGCTCTCATAAAAATTTCTCAACAGACACTCTGACTCAGCCGTGGACCGAACCACTGTGAGGCGTTTACAGATCTTTAACAATACATTGTTATGTGTTTAGAAGTGGTTTTGGTGCATATCATTAAATTTTATACATATTTTTTTACAATCCAGGGCAACTCCAAGATGCTACCATGAGGTTTCTATCGTAGCCCAGTGATGACAAAGCCAAACTGATTCCACAGAACTTTGTATTCTATGTGCCGATCATACAGAAATGTGAGGCGAACGGTGTTCAAATGGTTGCACTTGACTAAGTCCTACGCACTACACACTTAATCAGAGGATCAGGGGTCATCTGGGATTACGAATGAAATTTCATTGATGAGCCCAATATCAGTATATAAGGCAATTACTCACAAAAAGTTTTCTTCATTTTCATAACAGCATGAAGAATATGTGCAGTAAATCTATGCTGCGAGCTGACCCGAGGAAGATAACTGTCAAACAGCTTTTAGTAAAACAATTAAAGGGCTTATACTTACTCCTCTTGGAAAAATGGAGAAAAGGTCATCTCTATAACTAACAAACAGTAAAAGTTTCTGACCTGCTGTCTTCTCGTTCATTGGGATGGGAGCTCTGTATTTTATTTCATTATTATGGAAGAATAAATTCACTAATATTAATAAGCAGGAAGAAATGCCTACTTCAAACAGGTCCAGCAGTCTCGGATGAAAATGTTGTTAAAGTTGCCTTTCAGACTGCATGTGACCATGACGATGAAAGGCAGGGAAGAAGCTATTAAATCCTCATGACTGCCATAATTCCAATACAGAGAATTTTCATATCCATGGGGCGGCACTGCGAAGTTTATAATGGAAGACAGGCTGCACAGCATGGTAACACCTCCATCTTAAAATGGAAGATAAACCGACCATTAACTGCTTAAACAACAGAAGGGGCTCGCCGGCTGCTGCACTGGAGGCTGCAAAAGTCCTTTGGATCACTGTTAGAATTGGAATGATAGATATAACAGGCCCAGTTCCCAAATTAATAACATTGGGGGAGCATTTCGGATCTGTCAGATAGTTTTTACAGCTTTTTGACTCCACCTTTTTCCACTTTGCCTGAGCTGAATTAGGCTCCCTGTTTTTTTTCTGTGCCCTGCAGCTGTGTTTTGGGTCATTTACAGCTCAGCTGACATTGCTGCTCCAAATAATGGATTAGGGGACAATGAAATCATTTTTTTGTGGGATGCCTTTGGGGAAATGATGGATTTTGGCAGATACAACAGCTGATAAAACACATTTTTGACTTCATATTGTGTTGAAAATCTAGACAGAGATGGAGTGGAGTGGAAGGTCACAATTCCATTTATTCACACACTTATTGTTTGGGGAGCCATTTATATCATGTTTTGCACAACTGCTGCACATTAAATGAATGGTAAAATTTGAATCATGGCACATTTTCTCGCTGCGTGTTATCTGCAAAAACATTGATATAGAACAAATATGTCAGAATGTGAAGCCGAATTAGAATCTTTCATGCAACTACATTATAATAAGCATCGTTTGTTGCTATTAACGGAAAGTCAGAGTGACATTTAGGGATAAAATATGTAACCTTCAATTAGGATTATCTTTGGCCTAATTCAACTTTAAGAGTAATCTGCAGGAGTAGCGGAAAATTACCATGATAATATGATATTTATTATTAATAAATTGACCTAAAAACCTTTTTGTTTTAGTTTCATATTATGTTGTCAGCGACCTCCAGCAAATGTTCACCCACTGTGAAGTAAGTGGGTCTCCGTGCTTGATCACGCTGGGTGGCAGGGCTGGCACCGCACTGGAAAACATTACTTCTGCAGAGTGTTAATGGACTTACTTAACTCCTGGGTCCTGACTAGTGTTTTCCAATGAATTAACGTGTCAGGAGCCACAAATCAGGGTCTGGGATCGGTCATGTGGGTACTGGAGGAGGAGCTTGGACTCTTGGTGGGCTCTGCGCTCTGTCTTAATGGTTTGTTCCCCGGACACACGAAACCAGAGCCTTAAACCCGACCTGTTGAAACTGTGGCCCCATTTGTTCTCTCTAACACACAAACACACACACACACACACACACACGTGCATGCGAATACACGCTCACACACTAAGGCACTCGGTGCGATCTCGGTGTGCACACACAACCTTCGGTGCTCTGGCAGAGCAGTAACATTTACTCAGCTAAATGAATTAAGTAATCTCACAATCCCGCAGCCTCTGCATTACAGAGGAATTTCCATATTACAGCATGTGATACTCCCTGTTCACAGCTCTCCTACGCCACTAATGCAAGCTCCTGGCCAGGCAGGCCGTAACTGGATAGCCTATGGGATTCTGCTGCAGCAGATGCAGTGAAGTGTGTGTGTGTGTGTGTGTGTGTGTGTGTGATGAATAGGAGAAGGAGGGGGTGGTGGAGGTGGTGGTCTTTCACACTATATGGGTCCTGCTCTTTTTTATTAGAGCTCATTAGGGCAGCAAATAACTCACTACTCCATTTTCAATTTAAGCAGTAAGCCACTTGAGGCTGTGGCTTGCAGTGATTTAGAGTGTCTGTGTGGCGCTGTTAGGCCTGATGTGCGAAGACACGCTAAAATTGGTGCAAACCACATGGCTTTGAGTTTAAACAGTCAAGTCATTTAACACACTCTGCTGTCCGACTCATTTGTTTCAAATGCTATTTTTCATCCTCATCAGAGCTCCTTGTCATTACCAACAACTGGCAACACTTTGGTCAGAGATTCAGTCTTAACTAGTGGCGGCTAATGTAGCCTTGAGCAGCTACAGATTTTTTCTTTTTTTAATATACAAACTTGTCAGATCTACCTGATGCTCACACAACATCAGACTTTGCTGCCAGCTACCAGAATAAGCTTTATAAAGTACTGGTTTGATGGCACCGAGTGTTTTTGGCAGGGAGACAATCTTTATGATTCTGTCAGGACCACTATTGTGAAAAGAAATCAGACTCCAAGTTATTTGGCACAATGTGAATCAATGTTTTCCCACTCAACACTAACATTTATTGTAATTGCCTCGACTTTTACTTCAGTGGAGTAAAGTAAACATGAAAGTTATGAGTACGCCAGACACAAAGTGAATAGTCGAGTGAACATAAAATTCTGAAATTTGTGCGCACTGCACATGCACTATGGTTGTGTTCTGGGAGCTCCCTGCCCTTCCATGTGCTGGGGGAGGGAGAGCAGACCGCCTTGTCTTTGCCCTCCCATTGCGGGAACATGGAAGGGCTGATGCAGGGAGCTGATCAGCAGCCAGAGAAAAGATCAGCTGTGATCTAATTGTGAGCCGAGCCTAACATCCAAGAGATCTGCACGACCTGTCATATATTGATGACACTGGAATGGAAACAATAAGCAGCTACGTGTTCGAAGTAGCTGTTATTCAGAACAAGGAGCTGCTCGTTCAAATACTGTGTGTAACATAACAGAGCAACATAAGCAACTTCTGCCCATTGTTATAATGAAGAAAATCGAAGACAACTCAACAGTAAAAGATAGTTGACCATGTTGTGACATTATGTGGGCGCCACTTCCTGTGAATCCCTTCTGCACGTGCACGGCCTTTTGAGCATGAGGGTGGCAGATTCAGACTTTGAAAATGAACACAATGAGTATTTAATGGCTGTTAGTGAAACAATCAATGATGACACATACTATCAAAAAGTGGCTTTGATACGATTAAGATCTTCATTACCATCTTGACGACTATTGATCTTGACTCTCGAGTGATTCACACCCGGGCTCTTGTGACCTTAACGACTCACATGATGCCTAGACGACCAGACGACCGCAGACGAGGCTGTTGTTTTCTAAACACGTCCTCCTTGTTGATGATTGTCTCACCAACAAAGAGGCTGTTGGCTTCACAACACGTCCTCTTTGTTGGTGATTGTCTCCACCCACTCTGGGTTAAATACCTGGGTTTCCCGCACTGAACCTCAGAACTGAAGAAGCCTTTCGGATGAGAGGCGAAACGTCTTCAAACAAGATAAGAAGTCCAGTTGCTTCCTACTAAACACTCCGAGACTAAGATCTTGATGAATGATAACATAATATAGGACATAACACATACTGAAATAGGTAGAACTTGCGGTTGCCAGTCAAGTTTCACTTAACATCTGTGTGATAATAAATGAGTCAAAACTCAAAAGGAGTTTAACAACTGATATTAAATGTTTCTTTAAGGGGGCAAAACGGAGGTTGAATCCTTAAAGTATTTGGATGCCGTGCCAACGAAAACAGATTTCAATTATTTGCAGACTGTGTTTATTTCTAATACTTTCTTTCTTTGATCTCATCGTGGATTTCTTAAAGCGTTGACCTAAACTCTTGTAACCCTCTCTTGTGAACGACTGTGCCTTGTCAAAGAATGAGCCTGTTCAACTGTGGAGCATACCAAACAGCATTTCACAGCTCTTTACATGCCCTTGTCCCCACATCGTTCACAGCATGTTACTGGCATCAAACTCAGAATAAGAACATGTTTACAGGAATCAGTGAAGCTGATGATGTAAATGATCTTTGAGACAGAAAATGAAACCACTATATTATCTTATTCTTTAGGGATACGGTCAGAATTTTCATGGAAATTCAGGAGTTTAGAGAGGTCTTGACTTCTGACCATGACATTCTAATGAGATTTTCCCTTAACAGCATGTTTGTGCCAAATGTAAAGAGATAAAAACGAACTGATAATTCAGAATTCGCTGGCTTTGACAAAAGAACAATTATACAGAACATCAAACTGATAAAATTAATGTTACAAATCGAAATGTACAAAAGGGAACAAATGCCACAAATGCCCTTTAGACATAAATAATAAGAAAACAAATCAAAAATACATATTTTATTTAATTATCACTTGAATATCTAATTGACAAACAAGAGTTTGGTATCAAAAGTGACTCTAATGATTTAGAACAAAAAGCTAACCAAACCCTCTTTACCAATAATTCCCTGCCTTCCTGCCTCCTGTCCCGTGTGACAGGATAATGAGCAGTTGGTAGACGGACAGAGGGCCACACACAGCTGCCCGAACCCTCTGCGGAGCTCGGGGGGGCTTCGGCACGCTGAGGGCTTCGTGCGTAAATGGAGCTCAGAGAGAAGAGGTACAAAAGTTGAGTCCAAGCTGTTAAACTGTCAAAATGATGCTGTTGGAAATCAAATGCACTTTCCTCTGCAGAAATATGTGTTTTGGTTTTTTTTTTGTTTCGTATTGTTTTTCATTTTAGAAAATGTGGACAGAAAGTGACCCCCTTAAATTCCTCAATGACTTATTGAATTTTTTTCTGACATTCTTAAACTTTCGGTAAACCAAGTTCCAGCGCCCGCGGGGACGTGAAATTCACCCAACACCTGAAACACAAAGTGCTTTTTTTTTTTTTTATACATTTAAGAGGCACCGGCCAGCGATGCAGGCAGGTGTCCTGAGGCACCAAATCTAGAGCAAGAAGTCACTCAGTCAGTGCACATTTTTTACTCACCCTTTAAATCTCTCTCTTTTCCTCTCCGCGGCTCCTGAGTCGTGTTTCAGAAGCTCTCTGCGATTGTAATCAGGAGTGTTTTTACGTTTCTGCCACTTTTTCCTTCAATGCCCACATGGCAACCCTGACATTTTTTTTTGCAGATATATGACCTCAGCACACTGATTTGGGGATTCCTGAAACTGTTTCATATAAAACAGTCAGGAATGTTTTTTTTATTTCCATGTAGGAATAATATTATGAGTAATATTATTAAGAATTAAGAATTCTTAAATGCATCAAACATGCATCTAATACATTTTACATATTAAATTGGCTCGCACAGGACAAAGAATAAATGCTAGAGCACTAACCAGAGGAGACTGTAATAGACAGAGGCATAGATTAAGATTAAGAAGCACACATTTACACTCACTCATAGACACACACACACACACACACACACACACACACACACACATACAAAACTACTTAACTTTCAAAAATACCCTTAAACACTAGTTAGTAAACACACCAGTCATGTTCCCCATACACAATGTTTATGCACTTATAATGCATTTCAACTATTTATTGTAGGTAGTTCTGTTATTTTAATGCAGTGTGTCTATTTGTAATATACTGTACAGCAGGTTTGTGAGTTACCGTGTGATGTCCCAGGATCACCAGCTCACCTTTGGAACGTGCCTTAAGACTATAGATGTAATTAACAAATGTGCTCATTCCAACTTCACATTGATGGTCACAGCTTGTATAATGAATTATTGAGTGCTCTTTAATTTTGTTACATTAATAACTATTTGAGATTATTGTCAGTCCTGTTTTAAAGTTTTTTTTTGCCTTGTTAGATACAAGTGGGTATTTTATAAGATTATGACATGCTTTGGAAACTAGTTTTACATCTGATAACATTTATGTGTAGTATTAAGTGGAATAAACTCAAGTAAAAAAAATACTTGAAGGCTGTGCAGTAAAACTGTTATGTGCACTACATGATACTATACAGTGTATGAAACCAGCTATGTAAGAGTCAAGAGTCATTCCTTCCAAACAACTTGCTTATCTAGAGTATTCGTGCTTTAAACTGTGCCTCACAGCCCAACAGGGCCTCATTTACAAATGCAGTGTCAAACTGTATCCACTAGGAGTCAGATGTTATTATCAAATTTATTACAGCACATTGCAGAGGCAGAATATAGACCTTTATTATGCTCCCGATGACTTCTGACGGCTTCTGCATAGGCGATGATGATGGTGACGATGATGGTGATACTCCGAGCGAGGAAGAGAATGGATCAACAAAGCTTAATGCACTCACTCAGCTGGTTATCTGGAAATCAGGCTTGCAATTAGAGTGGTAAACAACATGCCGTTTTCCCGTTTGACCCCGACCACAATCATTCGAGGCAGTGTAAGTGCTTCAGAAGAGACAAAACTATGGGGAATTCACAGTAGTTGCGCCTTTTTTTTTTTTTTTAAAATAACTGCTTCCTTAAAAAAAAACAACTGTAAAAAGATGAAAATACTGTACAATTTTAAAGCTCCAATGATTACTGAAAGGAAATTAATTTCCAGTTCTTTTGATAATTTATTCACTTCCAGCCTCTCTACAGTGACACATTGCTGCTTTTCTTTGTCTTATGTGAAAGCAAATTGACAATGGACTGACAATATATGGCAACACTGTACAATAAGGGCATATTAATCAACATTAGTTAATGCAACTAACAGTCGATTAATGTATCACTAACAGTCCCCATGTCAACTGAGGTACTCATTCAATAGTTTCTAACCACAAAATTAACATTAGTTAACAGAGTTAAATTAACTAACAGTTAAATGAAAATGTGAAGCATTTGGACCCAGACAGCAACCTAATCCTGCCCCCAATAAAGCATTTATTAACCTGAATAAGTTATTTCTTAGTGCTCCTTGTGACCTTTTTTGTGAAGTTTAAAACATGTATCCATTTAAAGACACTTAATCGTGTAGTTTTAAACTATGGAATGATGTATGAATTCATATCTTATTTAATGATTCTGTCCAATGATTAGTTGGCAAATTAATTTAATGTTAGTAAATTCTTTTCACTGCATGAACTAATGTTAATTAATGTATCTTTATTCTAAAGTGTTACCCGATATGTAAATAAATATATACTGTTAATCCTTTGAAAAAATAGTTAATATGAATGAAAGAGGAATATTAGAAAACAATGATGTTGACATACGATACATGGTGAACTTGAGGAAGTTTATGGATCTTTAAAAATATTTGAAACACTAATTGTAATTTGTAAAACAAAAAGAGGCCATATTGACACGAAGAGATCAGCTGGTTGCCACCAGCCAAGAAAAATAACTAAAACGTCGCGTCACCTTTAATCTTCTGACGTTTCACCTTGAACACATGTACTGCACATATACACAATGGCTATTTTCATCTACTGAAGTGAAAGGAAACAAATAACAGCGCATTATCACAGGCTGCACGCACAAAAAAACGTTTGTACACACAAAGGTGCTTGGATTATTTTGGCAAAGCGGAGAGTTTATTATTTTGTTTAATGGGGCAGGGAGGAGGAGGAGGTGGTGGCGGGGGGTGTGGGGGGGGGGTTGTTTTGCAGCTCTGCCTGTGATACAGCGGCTCTGTTTGTGCGCTTTGTGAGAAAGGAAGCACCAGTAAGATCAATACATCCTCTGCGTAGATTTCCAGCAGAGTCGTGACGTGCGTGTGGGGAAATGAGCTGGTCCGAGGATACTCTGCTTGTTATGGATTTGACATGAACTTGGCCCTCGGCCCCTCTGAATGTGATGAATGTATTATTTAATCTTCCTGTCTTTGTTAACCTCCTTTTGGCTGAAGGCGCGGTGACTCCAAGTGGATGAAACAACATCTCCAGTTTGGCCTTTTGGATTTTGATGAAGTATAATAATGGCTGTAATAATAGAGCCTCATCACAGGGACCTTTCACACCGCCGACGTGCTAATGGGAGCGCTGCTGTATTTTAAGGTCCTATGAGTCAACTGCAAAACACAGATTCAAATAAACATCACTAATTAATATGGCTGAAGACAGCAGCTGCCTTGATGGGGGCCTTGACACTTTATCAGCAGTGCTATTCAGGGTTGCATGACTTGACTGAAGAAAATGTCTTGAGGTTTAGGAGCTAACTTTAGTGTTAGGTCATTACATTTAAAGTTAAAGTGAAGTTCTGCATTTAGCCAATTAAGATTAGATCAGAGTTTGTCAACCTTGAGTTTGGAAAAACAAGAAAACTGAGAAATGCAAACCAAACCAGAGGTCAGACAGTTGTGCTGAAGCTTTCTAATTGGATCCACTCCCTCAATGCTTTTACTCAAATTTTGTCCTGTGCCTATGGAAGAGGATTACGGCCAGGCATGAGCATAAACATTATGAGAAGACGAAGATTTGTTTTTTTTTCACTATGCATTTTGAGAAAAAGAGACAAAAAGGCAAAAAAAAAAAGAAAGAAATGTCATGAAAGTGAAAGAAATGTTGAGAATGATGTTGAAATACAATTCAATCAGATTCAATCAGATGTGTCCGCCTGAGCGCCACACCTTCAAGATCTTAAAAGGTAAACTTTGAGTCCTCAACATTTCAGCGTTATTCACAAAATTATACTTTAACGTTATTCTCAACATTTTGTCGTTCTTCTCGACATCTTAACCTTTTTTTTCGAAGTTCATAATGAAAATAAAACCCTTCATCCTCTCATAATTGTATTTTTTCTCCTGCCTGACCCTAATCCTCTTCCGTATATGACTCATTTTATAATGGTCATATTTTTTGGTTATGTTCTCAGTTCCATATGTTGTGTTTTTTTCATATTTGGACGTCAGTTCCATACTGGGTGGGATTTTGTGGTGTTTGCTGGTGAGGTGGAAGACTCCAACTAAGTGAACACCCCTCACCTTAGCCTCCTCTACCTTCTTTTCAATTTGCAGATTCTTGGCTACTGTAAATTAAAGTGTCTGACTGTTGAACACGTTGCATCTAATGTTAAATTACTTAAAAAAAAAAAATTTAAAAATAAGCTTATGAAGCGGTTGAAGGTTTAGGCACAAAAGCCACCAGGTTAGGTACAGGAAATATCATGCTTTGGGTTAAAATAAGGATTTTCAGCTATATGTAACTTACATATGTAACAAAACTGTAAAACAGAGCAACATTAACATTTACTCACTTGATCCCTGCTCTGTGTTTGATTTAGAAGCAATGGGCCAGGCTATTTTTGACGTGCTGGGAGCGAGAATGACTGGGGATATTAAATTCCCTTTCTGCCCCCAAATCCCCCTTAAATCCTGCACACTGGACCTTAAAGTGAAATATGTCAGTTGTCAAGATGGAGGTGCTTTTCGTACCCTTATAAAACTAAAATGTGAATTTAAATGATTATTTTGCATAATTTCCAATTTCATCAATAGAGGAAAAACTGTAAATCTTCAAAATTGGACTAACAAGATGAAGTGAATGAAGTTATTCTTCCATTAAAAGTGACTCTGAATGACATCATGGGATGCAAAACAAGCAATAAAAAGTGTGAAAAACTGTGGGTTAAAGAATGATTAAGAAATCTATTGATAAGAGAGTTGCTATAATTGTACCGTGTGTGTTTGAGAGTATGCTAAAAATAAACACCTTACCAATAGAGCTTCAGACAATGACAGAGCAATATTCTTTGGGGGTTGAAGACGTCAGCACGCTTGGACGGGATTCAGACACAAAGACAAAGAGACAAATTTAGACCTTCGGTTAATCGCCAGAGTGGGAATGATATTGGTCAGCTTTGGGTCAGAGTTATTACAGTCAAAACATAAATACAGTGCCTGTCTTAGCTATGCCAAAAAAAAAAAAAAAAGAAAAATCGCAGGCTTGACAGGTTCGACACCAGTGGGCTTGTGGGAAAATAGGGAAAATATGGCTTTTTGAAGGTCGGTTCTATGTGGAAAGCTGAGGTTGACACATCATCAACAGCTGTGTGCACGTTTTTATTTATATGATGAAGTACAAATGATTTAGTATCTTTCTCAAAAATGTGAAAAGACATTTACACCTCACCTTCAGATTTTATGTACTATTGCCCTCAGTAGATTTAATTGTGGTCATTTTTTTGTGTGTGTTTTATGACTACAAGCCCTTTTGACTATTGTATGTTGTGTTATGTAAAAGACTATGTTATTCGCAGCTGCTATGTGTAAATAACCCCCTTTAACTAATAAACAGCCTACAGCGATAAGTACTTTTTCAATCATAATTGAATAGCCAGATGTAGTTTTTTTTTTTTTCTTTCTACCTTTATTCCCCATTGCACCTACACCTGTCTGACTCCAGAAACATTTGACCACCACTTGATTTGGAGGTTAAAAACCTAAATTATCTGGTTCTCCAGCAGGACCTGTCCATTGCTGCAGTACCAAGTCCTGCTGTTAAACCCGTGATCCTGGCATCATGAGAATGCCTCTTGACACAAACCTTCTTCCTCCAACAGCCGTGGAAGAACAAGCACTGCACCTGCACACCCCCATGACAGTGGTCCAGCAGGACAATGCATGCTGCAACAGCACCAGAACTGCTCAGGAAATGCCAAAGAAACGTGACAAAGAGCTCACTGTGTCGTCGTATGTATTTAACTCATTGACAGCCGATGTACAGCTGCTCAGGACTAACTCCAGTTCAATTTGAGCACCTTGGTTATTAATTAACAAACTTATCTATTATTTTGATGATCAAGATACTTGCTGATACCCTTAAAATTAGTTGCCAATCATGAAAATCAAACAACTGTGATCAAATTTCAAGAAAAAATAGATACATTTATTTGGTAGATCAAGTTTCTTAAATGTGACACTGATGCTTTTCTTTGCTAAACATAATAGCAATCTGAATAACCTTGGGTTCTTCACTTTTGGTTGTACAAATTAACTACTAACAGCTGTAGACGTAACATTGAGCAGTGGGGATATATAACATCTAGTCATAGAATTATTTATTTTAACTTAAATTCATACCTCAAAACTACAGCACCAAAGATTGTGTCAAATGTTAAACTCCTGTGAGTGAACGCTACAACTCAGACTAGTAAAAAACTTTTAAAACAATGGGTTATTTGCTTTATTCTATGTGAACACAAAGCCTCTCGTGAGCCTCAGGTCTGTTTGCATCACTTAAGCTCAATGCTTCAAAACACAAATGTTAGATAGGATGCTCAATGTGCTGAGCAATGGAGCTTCACAGCGGCTCTGTTCTGGCTGCCTTGACCTAAAGCCGGTGAACCGACTCCGCCGCTGACAGAGTGAGCCAAGATGTTTCCAGAGAAGGGAGAACAGGAGCGAAAAGGAAAACCTCTTTTGCAGAAGCAGAAAGAAATGCCACGCAAACGTCTACAACATGGCACTAAAAATTCTGAACAGTGGCTGGCTATTAATGAAAGCCTCTATCAGGAACCGTGTTGACTCTTGTCTGACCTGCTGTCAGCTGTGGCAGGCAATCAGACAAATATAGAGTGTTAGTATGAACCAGGAGTGTTGCCAGCAGGAGGTCTTATCTCCACTGTCCTCTTCGGCTGCTTTTTCACAAGGTCCAGACTTTCGTTTATCACTCAATACTTAGACTTGAGCACATAGTAATTCTTACAAAAATACCAACCTCACCACCAACAGGCAGAGTGACCCACAAGTCTGAGTGCGTCACACACGGGCAACCCAGTCAAAGCCCAGCATCCCCAGCAAACCCCCTTAATCTGGTTTTCACTTTGCAGAGCCAAACCGCCAAACTCAGAAAAAAGAAGTCATGACTTTTGAGAATTTCCAATCATAAAACTTTTTTTCTCATCTCTATTTAAAGCAAGGGCCAGTCTCTAAGACTCAGATGAGAGCAAAATGGGGATTAAAGTTAGAATAAGTTTTAAAAACAACTTGTGAAGTGAACATTCTAACAAGATGTACGTACTGCTGTGGCCCTACTTCAGAAATAAAGCACCTAAATATGGAGTTCTGTCTCTGCAATCAGCTGGACATAACAAGCCTGGGCACCAGATGAGTGTTTTTTACTAAATACTTTCCTTGGCCACTCTCAACAAACCACCCCTCCGCTCGGACCAACGCCGCTCAACAGACTGTCCAGATTAAAAAGACATTTGCTAGAGAAAATGAGCATATTCTGCTGGCTCAGATCTATTCCACACACTTCTGGGAAGGTAGTAAATTTCTATGCATGCGTCTTTTTTTCACTGCTTCTTTTTGCCCCAAATGATCCATTATTTGACAGTGGATCAGGAGCCGGGGCTTGAGTGGTCTCCAATGCCTCTTCACATGCATACCTCAATAGCACAGCATTTGTATGTGCAGCGCTGTGCTTAGCCCCTGATGTCAGAGATGACTCAATCCAGAGGCTCGTACCTCCAAAACATATCTCTGAGATCCTCAATGGAGGCAACTGAGAGGAATATGTTTCCATATCTCAGTGAACATTTTTTGTCCTTTAGATAAAAGCATTTTTATTCTTGTCAGTCAGAAAGTAGGAAACACAGCTGGACTGATCCAAAGACTTTAAAACGTAAACATTTTTAACAGCACTGTCTCTATCTGAGAGGAGTGTCGACTTTCTCTTGCATCCGACTCTAAAACCCACTTTAGTTAAACACATTGATGTGTTTTGTATTTTCCCCTCTGTGAGGCCGGGCCTTGACCTGAGGGTCCCGGGGGTGTTTGAGATTAGCTAGAATGTGATGAGATGGTGACAAATATCTAACACACCCCCGCGTCAACGATCCCAAATGCGACCACAGAGGAGGAGAGCGCCGCCATGATTGGGCCAGAAAACAAAACAAAACAAGAAAAAGAGACGCGGCCAGGAAGCGAGGTATCTATTTCATACCCCCGTCTGTTTGCCTGCCACCTGTTAGACATGATCATTACCGCGAAGCAAGGCATTGGAGGGCTAAGCCGGCCACATTTATATCAACAAGCTGGGATAAAACTGTCTAATTATCCCCCACGGCCCTCGACTCAGGTCCCATTTGCCAGCCTGGCCTGCAGCCAATCTCTGCAGGCTGGTATGTGAAAGCACATCCTAATGACAGCTCTCTTTCAATCCCAGGTCTTTATAATTGTCCCGGCTAGCTTACACACATTATGTAGTACTGGTCCAGCTCAATAACTGGAAGGTCAAGGAGAGGTTTAAAGGAATAAATAAGTGTCTTTATTGCTGTAGCTGATCTTGTGTTGAGTGTGCTCCATTTTGAAAGGGAATATATTCCTGATTAATGGTGTTACGTAACACACACACACAAAAAAATTTCTATTAAATCAATTGTGCTTTTTAAATTATATCCAAGCACATTTACCACTTGTGAGCAAATGCTTAACTCAGGGAGAGTTTAGCTTTGATGATCGCCCTTGATTGAGAGCAAATGTAGACTAAATGTAAGCAATTTGCACCTGTGCAAAGCTGACCATTATCATAACGGTTTTGATGGCTGCACAGGGAGTGTGGCTGGTGGGACCGGGGCATCCATGTCCCCTTGGGAGGTAGCATTAAGGTCTTAATTAGGACGCAGGGGGGAAGATTCAAAGTACTCCAAGATGACGAGGGATGCAGCAATGGGAAACCGGAGCTGATCGCCTTTCCTAGTTCAAGGCTAATTGCCGAAAGGGATCTGACATGGATGTGCAGGGAAACATGGGCACTATGCAATAGAACGTTGTGAGGTCATTGCTAAAAGCTGTTGGAATAATTCTGTGTGTATCTGTTGGCTTTTTGGTTTGTGTTGTTAAGACATCACAGGTACAAAGCTGCACATACCAGTAACATTGAGTTAAATCTGAGCTAATCAACCAAATCTGCTGTTATTGTCGTGTCTTGGAAGTATGGGTGAAGTCCAATTGACCTTTGATTGTTTAGAAAAAGATCATTTCCCTTCACGCCACGGGTGACCAAATGGTCACTCAGCAGAAGCTGCCGTGACGGCCTGTTTACTTCCAGGGATCTATTTGTCCTTAAGATCTCCAATAAAGTGGCAGCTGTGGCAGATATGATTACTTCAACTGTGCAGAAACTGGAGGCTGGCCTAAAGTTCTGGACCAAAGACTTGTTACTGAAATGCTTCGAATTAGGTCAGACCATTGAACTGAAATGGATATTTCAAAACTCAATTAAAACGTCTATTTCAAAAAACACATTCCGTTTGAAAAACAACCATCATGTAAGATTGATCTGTATTACATTACATGCATCACATTAGAGCCCAGCACAGGACTACCTTTTTAATCCCACTGTTACTGGTTCCAGTGTATTTTTGACCATTCCCGACCACTCCTGCAAAGTAACGTCGTAATCTCCCACCCATTTCCTGCGATACTGTGGTTGTACCCATTGGATGCCAATGCAGTTCTCTACACTACACGTTCAGCATGTGTGACAAAACGGTAAATAACCTCAGCACACAGGAAGTGAAAGATCCAACTGTACTGGTGAAACAAAACTGGTAGCCAGTTACTTTGTTTTCCTTAGTTTGATTAAGGAAAAGATTTATTCAGACACATGTGAAAAACATTGACTCAGAGGAGTGACTCTATATTTTACTGAGTCATTTGAATGAACACACAGTTTTGTGCGATTAATAAAGAACATCATATTCCATTAACTGAATAGTTATTGGTGTCAAATGTTCCTTTGCTACATAGTTTAAACCAAGGGTGTCAAACTCAACTACAAAACTGCTCTAATGGCTGATAAGTTCATGTTAAAAAATTTTTAAATGAAAATCATATTCTTTTCAAGCTCTTGCAGGCCTCATAAAATGTCGTGTTGGGCCGGATTTGGTACAAAGATGGAAGAAAAAAGTGAAACGCCCCCTTGTGGGCTGCAATATAGTCCCCGTAATGTTATCAGATTGGCCATGGACCAAACTAAAAACTCAAAGTCAACCTTAAATAATTTCTATTTTTCCAAAAGATGGATACATACATACATACATATACTGTATATATAATCACAATGATGTACGTATGTTCTGCTTTTCAATGGGTAGGCGGGAACATGATACTGCAGCTCCGCTGCTCTTATCCAGGGTATTTTGGCTTCATTTTTGTACAGTGGGAGGAGATGGAGGCATGTCATCCATCTTTTTTTATGCCGATGGTTCAACCATAGCATTCAGTGTAGCGGTTATTCCAGATTGGATTTTGGATTAAAGCAAATACCAAATATTGTATTATTTCTTATCCTACATTTTTCTTTTTTTAATGTGACAGTTAAGACCATATCAGGAATCTGAAGATGTAACTTCTTGGAAATTGCAGCATAAACAATCCAGCTCCTAATTTTTTCATTATTGTCTCATCCAGGTATATGCACAATTTTTCAAGTTGAGCTATAATATTAGGATAAAATGTTCACAGTGTGACACGACTGCGTTGATTTTATATTATTCTCTTCCTGCTATTAGGAATCTGTGAATGTTCACTGATACATGCCACTTGGGGCAGTTAAGCAGCTAAACCACATGTTAGGGCTAACAGATTTTAAAGTGACTTGAGGACCATTTTCATGTAGAGATTTTCTATGAAATGAAAGAACTAGCCCTAATTGCCCTTTCAAAGGAATTCTTTTCAGTGATATGATTTTCAACCTTTTGCTCTGGATGCAGCCCTCAGAGCACGTCAGCGTGAAGTGAGGAACACTGCTGTTCTAAAGATCATCAGGAATGATTCCTGTGACAGTCTCCAAACTTTATAGAGTAGCATGAGGCAAGCCTGCCCTAATAAAATTGCAGGTGCGTTTCTTTTTCGTTAAAAAGACTTTTGAAGACTTCTGTTAAAGTACAACTGAACAGTGATGTATCATTTATTAATTCTCTATCCCGATGCAAAACACAGCGGTAGGGCATCCACTCTAGGTCCATCTTTGCTGTTTCTGAATGATCCTCTAATCTTGTTCAAACCTACTAGCATGCGATGAAAACAAAAAAAAGACCCTCGGATTTTAAGCAGCCGAAACTGCACAGGAAAAAAAAAAAACTCTATACAATTTCCATGTGATATAGGAAGACAGGGCTCCACTGGGAGACACTAAATTGAAACTAAGGCTGTGCCTGATGGATCGCAGGATACGTCTGCAAAATTTAGATGTATCAAAATGGCAAAAAAGTCTGTTTGTGCCCATTCATATGAAGTGAATGGCTTGTAATGTTCTCAGGCCCATAGAGGATACTTGCAAGGTTGAGGAAAGACTACAGGAAGAGCAGAATGGTTTTGACATAACTTTATTTTAGTGCACTAGAGGTTGACTCTCCTCCCTGCAGTTTAATGTTTTAGTCCACGGGGTCCTGGAAGGAAGCTGCCCAATAAATCCCCACTGTGCAACTTAAAAAGGAAACGGCATCTGAAGACAGGTGAAAAACTGAAAAATAAATACATCCATCCTCTCCGGAGGATCGTCTCCCAGCCACACAACATAATAGCAGAGGCGTTTGGTTTAAATTTAGCCGGAGAGGAAGCCATAACGATGCTATGACACTCACTCACTTCTGAAAACATAACTCATTTTGATTAAAAACTTGTATTACATGAGCTCTGTATGTTTTTTTCTTGCAAAATGATGGAAGTTTCTGAGTTTTCAAGGCATTTTGCTGCATTTAATTGGGAGAAAGTAGCCTTTAAGCAGCACAAGAGACACTCTGGGGGATTGCGGGCTGGCACGGTTGAATTAGGATATCTTCACTTAGTCCTTCATAATGAACTGAGCCGATGTGCTCCCCTGGAAGGTTAAATATTCTACCTGTTTTTATTTGAAGGAAGGAGGTTGGTGGTTGAAAGGTAAACAATGAGAAGTCCTGCAACCGCCTCAGCTGCTCCCAGGGCGCTTCAAAGGGGTTTCCATATGTTTTCAAGATTTGAGCCCAACTCAAGTATTACCACTCAAATGCTGGTTTCCCCCTTTTTTTTTTGTTTTTACCCCCTTCATTTGAATTCACTTCAAACTGACCCAATGGGACAAGACGCTAAAATGCTTATTTTTTTCCTCTGACAACCATGCACTGGAACAACTACATGCCTTGCTTTTTATTCAATCTTTCCTCCCTGAGACAGTTGTACTGTAGGTTAGTAATCACCACCAGGGTGTGTCTGCTAGGGGGATTAAACCTCCACCATCTGCTCTGCTCCAAGTGCTTGTCATGCTAAGATGAATACTAGTCTAGTGGTGTGTCGACAGTATCCAAAACATCAGTGAGAAGTTTATGGATTCAGCTACTTAGAATCTAACAGAGCAGAGTCATAAATAGATAAAAGTTGGGAAATACACATATTTAACAAGCAATTACCAACGAGTGGTTTACACTGGCTGGACTTTTAGCATTAAATATTTATTTGAATTTGAAATAGATGTGTGTCGAAGCAAACTTATTTGTCTGCAAACTAATAAAAAGCAAAACCTGCAGCAATATCTATAAGAAGACCTGTGTGTGCAGGCGCATTAATAGAATTGTTTCATTGTCATCTTAACTCTGAGCTGAGTTCATTATTCTTTACTTAGAGGTAATCAGTGGGGCTTCCAGCTCCATGAATTGCACAGCACAATATTTACTTATGTTCTTTAATCACTGCCCTTCATTTATTTTTTCCCCCTTTACAGTAAACATGCTGGAGTATCAACAGCTGGATAATAGAATGAGGAATTTGAGGAAAAAAAAACAACAACAGAAAAAACTGTAGTATAAACTCAGAAATAGTGAATTGCTTTGGTATGAGGAATTTCTACACAACAACACAAGCAGCAGTGAATGAGTCCAGGACTTCCCAGAATGCAATGTATTTTGAGATTTTATGTGTCTCGAATGATGTTATTTATCAGAAACCCTACAGAAGTTCAGGAAAACATTTTGACAGTACATGTTAAAGATCCTGACTGATCATAATCTCTGCACAAGATGTAACCCAAATGTGCAGAAAAGCATAAAAAAAAACACCCAACATGAAAACTAAGTGTTTTAGTGTCCAAACATGCCATCTGTTTTTTCCCTTGTTACATTGGGAAACCAACGGAGAGGTCTGCAGTGATGTGTAACCTCAATAAATATCTCAACTCCGCAGAGACATCCCCAATTTCTTTTGGGAACTAATAGATGAAGACAATAACCAGCAAGCAAGACCATCTGAAAGACATCAGTAAACATGTCCGCAAATCACGCTGACCTGAAGCGATGGTAGGAAAAGTCTGTCCACAATCATCTTGTGGTTGGATGAGTACAGGGTCGGTGGCAGGACCGTAAGTAAGGCGATCCCAAGATTCTTGATGTATTGGTCAGTATGAATTATGAGAGCTTGTCCTCTCGGTGACCTGGCGAGTGCTCCTCAAAAAAACAACGCAGCAGTTTATACAGAAATACACAGGGCGCTATATGTGTTTCCTGTATGCTCCTATTCATCTGCCATACACCTGGATTAACTTTACCACCCGGAGAGCATTTTTACCTCTGTTTGTCCAGGCATTGTTGGAATTGTGACATTATAATGGTGCACACATGGAAGGAGGTTCAAAAAATGTTACATATTTTTGCTTCTCAAAAGATACACATTGAATGATTTATAACCACAAGTCCGGAGAGACATTGATATCTGAATTTAGAGACGGAATATCACTTTTGGTATCAGTAAGTACAGCTGTCCTTAGTTTTCCGACCACAGCAGGATCCTCTCCAAATGTTGGAGATGGAGAACAACCGTCAGCAGTAAAAAAGACTGTATTAAAAACAATATTTGTATGTTTTAATTTTGTTCACTAAAAAAATACCTACTGCTGGCAGTTTGTATCTACTGTAGCTTGATGGCTAAATAACTAAATCAGTAAAGCTAGCTGCAAAATAGTCTTTTAATGTTTCGGACCTGCTTGTTTTAAAACAAAGAATATGACAAACAGTCTAAAATATGTTCTAGAGAGCCACAGCTATGCATTTCAATAAAAAGAGTGAAATGTTAATGCTGGACATCAAGGCTTCATCATCTTCAGTATGTAACCGATGAAGATGGAGATGTTTTTACCCTTCTGGAAGGAAGGAACCACAAAAGTACATTGATGGGTCAAGAAAGGGTGCTGGGGTGGATGATGTAGTATGGCTGGCAAAAATCGTATTTTTTTCAAAGGTGAAGGTCCATGTTTTGCAATAAACTATGGATTATAGAAGTAGTAAAATGTATGGGGGTCAATTTGTTGAATGAAATCTTCCTCTTCCTCCTTTGGCTTTACCTATATTTTTCTATGAGTCGCCACAGGGACTCCTCCTCCTCAAACTCTGGCTGTCCCCTGCATCTTCTCTCACACCAATTATCTTCATGACCTCTCTGAACCACGTCCATGAATCTCCTCTCTGCCTCCTGCCTCGTAGCTCCATCTTGAGCATCCCTCAACCAATATATCCACAGTCGCACATAGTCGCACATGTCCAAACCATCTAGATCTGGCCTCTCTTTGTCCCAGAGTAGTTTATATTGTGACGGAGGTGGGGGTCAAAACTAGCAGCTGACCAAACTGTTCAAAAGAGGTTTAACCGTATTTTTCACACGTTGGTTGGTTGGTAACGTTGGTTACAGACGTTCAGAGGACAGCTTTTTGTGTGTCCAAATGACAGGGCTCTCTGCTGACATTAGCACAGTCTACAGGCGAGAGACTGTGGTACTGAGCGTGGGACTGAAACTGCTGAACGCTGTTAAGTTTCAGAATCTGAAGCATTTTCAAGGTTCAAGGTTTTTTAAACTATAAAAGATTTCTATTGAAAGTATCTAATTCAATAGATTTTGAACCTGTTTTGGACATCTAGAGGCCAAAAAGGCCAGCTTCAACTATAAAACATACAAAAAAAATCACTGAAGTAATCCACAGAAGCGAGATAATGTTACATATGCGCACTTGATAAGTAGGTTGGTTTAGAATAAAACAGGAAATAAACGTAAGTTGAACGTTTGAACACTGTTTAGTAGCAGTTAACAACACTGCAACAGACTGTGTTGCCTTGCTTTACCATGAACAGGGTTATATTACACAGTTGGTGATTGACATATAGGTGCTCAGATTTATTGTAGTTCATTACATAACTGTTGTGCTGTTGTTTTCAGATATTAGAGCAGAAGAGCACTGCCTGCTCTTCTGCTGGTGTGTTTTTGATTTTATCACTTGACAAATATCCGGTGCTTGTGTCCAGACAGTCCCAGTCTGTACTATCTACTCCTCACATTTTAAATTTAGACTTAAACATCTGCATCTGGGACTTAAACAAAAAGATGTGATTCCAAACATTAGATGTTAGAAATGTTACTGTTTTAACAGACTATGAATAATTCTAGCTCAGTGTGAGTAATTTCAGCCAATATTTTGCCTGCTCCTTCAGCAGCAGACATATTTACACTCAGCTGTAAACACCCATGCATGTGAAAAAACGTCATACTATATATCAACATTCATCTAATCCATATGCAGCGACAATTTTATTGTGCTCATAAAATGCTTGCAAATGCCCTTAAGCACATTGTATTTTCAGCAAGCGTTTTAAAAAGGCTTAAATTACACTCAAACGGCATCAGGATGAATGGATTGGCAGCACTGATGTGAGCGCATTTCTATTTTTTTTTCCTCCTCCCCGCAGCCCTGCCAAGAGCAGGAGGGGAAAATCCACTCCAGTCAACTATTTGTCAACTCCCTTTAGAAATATTTAATAGTAATAAAATTTATGGGTCCAGTTTCCAGAGGATACTGCCAGTGAAGTTCATCTCCAGAAAAGAAGTTGAAAATGCTGCCATTGTTTCACGTTTTGATTTATGATTCAACCTTTCACCAAGGTTTCAGAATATAAATATTAAAGCCTGTCGCTAGAACATGAATATAATGTATATACCCATTTATGTATCCATCTATGCTCCCGTCTGCCGTCCCGTCTCTTTATTCAGTCAATTCCATACTGTCCACAAGGAATACAGGCTGGGAAGATGCACTGCTAAGTCTGTACAATTAGAAATGCCAGTAGCAGACAATTTACAGGAATCCACTGAATGAACACTTCCAAAATTGAGTTACCATGTGGCCGTGGTGCTTAAATGTTGCCATCATTAACTCACATGTCATGTGTGTCAGCTACAGTTGCTATTAAAGCTTTAATTAAGCAGCCCTGGTTAGTACAAGAACGTAGACAGGGTATTCAAGGAGACCAGAGCGAAAGTTTTGTGATTGGAGGTCAAAGTTGAGACACTAAGTCACTCCGAAATTTCCACATTCTCTCCATTTCAGTGGGTTCTTTTCGCCATAATTCCATTACTGCGTAATTTATGGAATATTGTAAAATATGTTAGTCACACTGTGGCTCACAGCTCACAGTGTTAATCTTTTATTAGAGTGTGAAAAATGGCTATAATAGGGTCATTAAAACATAGTGTATTGACTGTGGTTCTGATATAATGAAGGGGAAAAGGTAAACATGGTCAGGGTGAGTTATGGACCATCAAGGAGCAGTAAAAACCAATGATGAATTCGTACGTATTCCCATCTTTTCTCCTTCCCCCTATTTCATGCTGACACAGGAAAAGAAATTCTCTTTGATCTCTTAAGGATGTGCAATTTTCTTCTCGTCATCACTCTTCGAATCCTTTGCCGAATCCTCAGGCAATCAAACAGAGGATTAAAACAACCTTTGGCAGCAGGGAAACCAACCAGAGGATTTCTAATATGTGCTGGCAGAATGTCCACAATTCTGTTCAACATGGAGCATCAGTCAAAGTCTTGCTTTAATTACTGTGAGATGATATACATTTTGTGCTGATACTAAATAGAGAATTGAAAACTTTGAACTGCACATTTACAAAAGACAAAAAGTTGTTTGGTGCATGTTTTTTTTTCTCAAAATAGTGATACATTTTAGAAGTCATAGTAACTTTAATATCTTGCGTTCACATGTAAATGTAGACCTGATCATCAAAAAATCATACGTTGCGCTGAAAACAGCAAGCAAAAAGTGGCATCAACCACCCTCATGAGTGCATGTGCAGAGTACATTATGCTTCTTGGTCCTGTCACAGAAAATGTGCGTCATTTATGGGAAAATAAATCTGTCTCCTTCCTGACAATTAAACCTCCCTTAAAGGCTGGCACAAAAGAAAAGCCCTCATTAAAAAAAGGAAGAAAAAAGCAAACCTTGGCTTCATCCTGAATCAATCACCACAGCACCACTGGCTTTCCCTGACTTCTCTCCGCAGTTTTGGCTGTTAATATCGAATGCTGAATGGCTGCAAGCCTGCACAGGACAACTATGTATCAGCATCAACATTAAAGCATGCATCTGTCATATCCCCAGTGAATTGGGGGGGGTTATTTGTGAGCCAAGTTCGGATGCTGATGGTGCTCAGCTGACAGGTGGCCGAAGTGATGATGGAGTTGTGGGAACCATATGCAAAACAGAACATTGTGACACTGTACACTGACCAGCCTTCGGAGACTCACAGTTTAAGTTTGTTGCCGTCAAGCACCATTGGTGAAAGACTTTCTAATCTTGTACAACAAATAACAGAAATGACAAAACACCACTTTCCAAAACATGCTTTTCTGTGGATTCTTGTTACGACATTTTCCTTAATTTACAAACAGCTACTTGTTTCTTTCTTTCGGTAAACTATATCTTAAGGGGCTTGTAATGCACTTATATGAATTTTTTTTATATTTCTGTTATATTTAGTTACACAGCAGTATTTGAAAGACACACTGTATTTAGATTCACTGGGGAGGAGCTGAAGCAATCATCAATACATCCTGATTGCCCCCTGGTGGCTGGCTGCAGTATAAATCCAACCCCTTCCATATTAACAGATGACATGGCTCAAACTCAAAATTCAAATGCATTTTTGGTACAAGATGGTTCTTGGCCAAGAACCAATCCTCTGATAAAAGGTGAGCCACTCTACCCGCTGAGCCACGATTGCTCAGTGGGTGCAGAGAGTTTGGCAACTTTATGTATGGCAGCATTTTGCTTGAGAGAAACTCATTTTGAGTGTGACTGCAGTTTGTTGTTGTTTTGAATCACCCATGATAAATGCTACTCTGCTGACAGCAGTTGGTGGTGTAAACTTAGGCCAAATCCAAACTACTGTTTTAGATTTAAAGCTCAGGTAGGCAATGTTGGAGAAGGTAGCAAGAGCAAGCAAGATTTGTGAGAACCATTCACAAATATCCCATCCATCCCCTCCATTTGGCTGCTTGCTAAAGCCATGCCCAAAAAAGACATGAGTGCATACAGCCTACCACTGGAATTGCTACAGTCTTAGGTTACTTAGCTTTGCAGAAGAAGCTGTTGTAATTCTTGGAACTTGAAATGTTGGCTGTGATCTCCCCGTCATTCTTACATGACTAACTCGCTAGCTATAGCTGAATCTGCCTCTCTCCGTTTTGTCAAAGAACCCAGGCATACGCAGAGAGTGCACGGGGTGGGTGACTGAAGGTCTTTTAGTAGACAAATAAGTTAGGCCATTGTAGGTACGCCTATGATTTATTGTTTGCTATCAAGCAATGAAGAGAATTTCAACAACAATAATAAGAAGTGTCTCTGAGTCACATTACCTACCCTAGCTTTAAGACATGTACTATAACCGTTGGTGCATTTACACCTTGTGTCCACACTTTTTTCTGCTTTTTAAGGACCCTTAAACTTATGCAGACACTTCACATCTCCAAGAGCCTTGACACCAGCTGTTAATTCAACAATTCAAATCGCATACACTGATGAACTTGTTGTTTATACAAGCAGCTGTTTTGCAGACCATTTTATCATGCTACTACTGCCTTGCAACTTACAACCTGTCCCGTGTCCAACAGTGATATCAGGACATCTTCATTTTATTATTATTACATTATCACATATGATGTATGTTCAAGAGCTCATTTCTATAAACCGTTTGTTCCAAAATGAGATCTCTGGTATTTTTCAGCATAAGTCCTATATTACATCCTTTTTGGTTAAAAAATTACTCAAGTCTGGAGTTTGTCACTAGGACTGTCTAGCTCTACAAGGCTTAGCAATGCAACAGCATTGGGTTAGGTCAAAAAAAAAAGTAACTTTAGTCAAAATGTTTTTACTGGTCTGTGGTAACATGAGTAGATATACACACACCTGTGTGCTTTAGACTAAACATATGTAAAGGTACTGTATAAAGCAAATGTTTGTATTGTGCAGATGTGAGTTTTTCCTATTTCATTGCTGCATCCCAGGCATGACCAGTTATTTGCACTGTTTTCTGACATTTTCCAATGTTTATGAAAAACAAATTTATGTAGATTCCACGCTGGAGTAATTTTCCAAAAATTATGTACTCGTATTTTCTGATGTGTTAGAGCCCAGTTAGACCAGGAAATAGAAATTTGAGCTCTCATGCTTATTCTACACGGTCAAAAAATATGTTCAAAGCATAACATGGCGCTCAAGCCCAACAATCAACACATGAGCACATTGACCTCTGTCTTTATAACAGACAAAGCATTGTGACCTAAGTTCCCTGTGTAGGTCAAAACACTGTACTGTGACACCGAGGTAACTGTGATTACTGAGAGACGTCCAGCAATCACCGTTGAGCGTAACCATGTTTCCGTCCCAATGCTCCACTTGAGCTTTCTCACCTTCATGAAAGCTATGTATCTTGATCACAGTGGTAGCTGTTGAAGGCAATACATACTGTACATGCAGTCATTTGGATGCAATACAAACTATTTCAAACAGACCCTTGTCCTCCACAATGTTAATGAGATTGCAAGCTGTAGCCACCCATTTAGCTATCGCTTTTGAAAGTTGGTTGCTTGTACGGTTGTCAAGGTGTCTTCGTGGCAAACCATCCAGCATGGCATGCCTTTTGCAAGGGGGAGGGGGGGGGGCTCTCGGCATCCACTGTGTGCTTGCCAAACAAGTGGTACGTGAGACTCGACGTACTCTGATGGTAACTTAATTCACATCACAATAAATGAATTTAACTTTGATCTGGCGGAGAGACCCATCTGAAGCTAAACGTGCCATTAAAAACTCAATTTTCTTTATCCATTTCTACTTTTCATCCACAACGTTCCTGCTGCATCACTTCCTGATTACATGCTTCCTTGTATTTTGTTCTGTCATATCAGGAATGACATAATCTGGTGCACCTTAACCTGTGTTGTTGGTATTGTAACGTTGATTGGCAGAGTCATATCATGTATCATGACCCGATCAGAGTTTTCAATTGTTTGAAGCTGCGAGCGACATTTAGGTGCCTGAAGTTGCTCAAGACGTTGTCCCCATGTTTTTCTAAAGCCCCCATACCTGGAAGCAGTTTAGCAGGTAATTCATAGTAAACACCGAGACCAAAGCCAGCGCTACAGTAAAATTGATCTCAATAAACTAATCACGTACAAAAACTCTATTCAAAGACTCACAAGGGACACTTTGCATATTTTTCAAAGTATGCCAAAAAGGCAAAATCTGGATGAAGTCATGCAGTGTACACTAAATATATAGAATTTCTATTTTTCTTTATTTTGCCTGCTTCTGTTAGTCGTGTCCCACCTACAGTAACTTCTTTCAAAATTGCCTCCAGCGGTTTGGTTGTATAAGACCATCATTTGCTTGTGAAAGCAGTGCGGTTTTACAGTGGTACATTCTCAAACATGTGTTTGCAAAAAACAACCTATGTATTCCACTGATCTGGACTGTTTCATCCAGCTGTAAGCAGTTGACCGGGTTAAGTTTTATGCTTCCTATAGCTGAGCGGCAGAAGGTGTGATTGCCTGCAGGCCAAATGGGAAAATCCAGTGGGCTTGTTGTTTAAACCCAAGAACGTGGGGTGCAGCAGGCTGAATTATAAGGCTCATTTTCAATTCCCACACTGGAGAGCTTCTAAGAAGAGAAGGATCAACAATCAGAAGTTTTGCTCTTAACAGAATGCATTTCCTGAAATTAAGTCATTACACCAAATGGAGTCGATGAGGTCACACCTGACAGGAAAGCCTGAAGCAACTGACTCAACAAAAAGAAAACACAAAAGACCTGTGGCTGGGCTCCCAGCAACCTTGGCTCATTTGTTTGATTTTTGTTTCATCTTTCATACTTGAAAGCCACTTTTAAAGCAACATGTTCTCATCCTGAATATATAACATAATGTCATGATGTTGGCTTTGCTTCCTTAAATTCTCTCATAATGGATCTAAGACAACAATCAGTGTTTTCTCAGATGTGGCGCGCAGCCCACAGCGCATCTGTGAAGCTGAAAACAGAAAACATGCACTATCCTGCCTAAAATCACGTCTACTCACTCTTGAAAAAAGTTATTTTCTCAGGTTAGTTCACTCACAAGTCATCTTCTGGTTCGCACTTTTCTAACTTTGCAAGAGCAGCTGATTTATGCGCTATGCTAATCCCTGTGTGAAGTTTTCTCCACAGACACACAGAATCCAAACAGCCAGAGGCGCTTCGCTCGCAGCCAGTGGAGCGCCATTTACTCGATGCTGAATGAATCTCTAATCCAGTGTAAATGTCAGGTCCGTGTAGCTCCTGCACACTGAGAGACTTTTAGCTGCCTGAGCTTCTAGCCAAAAAAAGTCTGAGCTGTTCCTCAAGCTGGAGACAAAATCATGGAAATAACGTTTGATCTGTTATGGTATTCTTATAATTATTTCGACCCTGGAGGAGGACATTCTCTTTGGCTCGGCTACTACCATTTAATATTTCAATTGGGACATAGGGAAGCCATACCGCTGCTTGCAGTGCAAGTACGCTGCTGAAAATACTGAAATCTCCTTTCAAATGTATTTGGCCCTCACTGTAATTCTACTAACTACCATTCGTTATGAGAAACGTTTGTGTCAGACTGCTTCTGTTTATAAAAGGCCTGTCTTTATTTTTCTCTATTTTAAAATTGGATCTGTTATTTTGTGGAATCAGTTTGCCTTTCTTAAGTTTGAATCTAATTTCTAAAATTACTTTAATTTGAATTACTGAATTATTATAGGGACTCTACATATATGCCCCCCCACCCAAAAAAAAAAAATCAACGATATTGCTTGAAAAACACTAATTATTAGCTGTATTGCATTAAATATTTGTTTGTTTACTTCAGTTCAATTGTAAAAGAATAAAGAAGGTAGAAATCAACAGAATCAGCAGGACCTGTTGAAAACCAGACAATGTCAGCCAAATACTTTCATAATTACACTTTCCATGCTCCTCTTTCTCTGCCCGTATCATTTCCATACTTCAGCTGAAAATGCAGATGTCCGTCCAGGACAAATAGTTCACGATAAAGTTTGAAATTTTTTATCAAGTTGATTCCTCAGTAAGTTGAAAGCCAACATTTGAGAATAACAGGAGTGTGGGTGGAGTGCTGCTGAAACAATGTACTCATAGAAGCAAGGGTAAAAGTTAAAGCACTGTTATTTCACTTAATAAAACCCACAACAGGAGGAACTGGAGAAAAAGGTGTCTGACTTATGATCCTGTGTACCTCTATGTTTTTTCTACATGTGACAGCTGACATGGAAGGACAGCTGACAAGATTATTTGCATTCAAACCCATATCTGTCACTAAATGACTTAACTTTAAATATCTATTAAAACTAATGCATGTCAATTACAGCCATTGTGTACCTTTTAATGGTATCTAACTGCATGGACAGTATGTTTATGCAAGGTTATGATATTTAATTTTGACAGTACTGAAAATAAATGCATTAAAAACCCACAAAATTACATGTTTTTTATCTGAAATCTGTGCCAATCAACTCAGGATAATCCACAAACCCTGCTTTAAAGTATTTTTTTTTACTAACATAGCAGAATTATTCTCATTTAGAACTTATAAAACACTAAAGTGAGTGATGGAGTATATATTTTATATAACATATAGAAATACGTGGAAACATATTAATGGTGAGCATTGAAATATTCCATTGGACAGTATTTCAGTGGTGAGCATTGGTCAGATGTATAATTAGAAGCTGCTTTTTCTGCCACTTTAAGAATGCTAAGTAAGTTTCCAATAGTGGCACAAAATTTGAGTGCAAAACTGCATAATATATGTTTGACATAGTTTAGAAACATTTCATTACTTTATTGTCCACATAAGAGTGCTAACAATTCAGTTTTTTTCCAGAATGTCTGTATTAGTATGATCCTTACCAAAACTGTTTGCTTATATTCATATCTGAGAAAAATTTTTTTTTTTTTGAAAATCTGATTGATCAATTTCTTGAATATCGGTGTTGTTGCTCGTCTTAAAGTCCGCCTGAAATAAAAAAACTTATTTGAACCCATATTTGTCAGGGATCAGATTTAGGACCCAAGGACGCATGACAATTTAGGTCACATCCTATATCTTACTTTCGGCTACAAAACGATACAGTATATACCAAAAAAAATAACAAAAGACTGGTTTATTGTTTATATTAAAATCCAATATCGTTTTGTTCCAGTGAATCTGCATGTCACATGAAATTACTTCACCATGTACAAGCCAGTTCCAACCAATATTGACATGGTATCCAGCTGTCAATCAATATCCAACATTTAGCAGAGTACAGCAGAGCTACGCCCGTTGCTGTAGTTACCAGCTATCCAGGTTCATGTCGCGCCTTCTATCTTCACGATATGACAGTTGGATACTCTCCAACGTCCGTTTCAAGTTCCACTTAAAAAATGCGGCTTTGATTGAGCTCACGTACAGCACTTACTTTAAAAATACAACAATATGATATTTGTGAGCTTAATTTGAATGTGACATCGCATATTAGGAGCTGGCAGAATGTATATTTTGCATATTGCATATTTTTTTTCTTGAATTAGCTCTCATAGTGAAGTAAAAGTACAAAGTTTCCCTTTTCAGAAAGTATTGTGTATCTGTGTTTTGTTCCCAATGCTTATTTGAAAAATGTTTGGAGATAGTGTGTGTTTGACACTGAAGTGTCAAAGTCTGAACTGAACTGAAATCAGAGCAGAAAGAAAGAAAGCAAACATCATGACTGGGCAAAAAGCTTTCGCTCATCACATGTGGCTCGCTATTTTCTCTCCCTCTATCTTACACTCTGTTTCTCCTTTTTGCTTCCCCGCCGTTGCTCCCTCAAATGCCGTGCATTCCTCTTTGTTTGCTCATGCTGAGCCCTCCCTGTGGATCCCGTGCCTGACTTTCCCAAAGCCGATATTAATATCACAGGCCATTGTAATGGAGTTATTTTCATGGAAGCCCCAGAGGAAGTCACGTGGCTATGATTAGTCCCTGGAGGGCCCAGAGTCCCCATTAAGCCCGTTGTTTTAACTCACATAACCATCAATGAAGTGGAAAAGCTGAGGAAGTAGCTATCACTTTGGGGCGGCTGGGGTGTTTTCTGAGCACCTATTTTGTTAATGGGGCCAGAATATTTTCCCTCTCTCTCGCTTTTTTTTTCGGGGGCGGAGGGGAGGAATTATTCTTAAACTGCGGCTTGAAGAAAGCCTACATATGTATGCATTTACACTGACCCACCAACGTTAAGATTGATAGTGATGGGATCTGGTGGTTAACACACAGTTTAAACCCGGAGGAAAAAAAAAAAAAAAATGAGGGAAAAAACAACATAAGGAAAAAAGCACAAGGACTCACACATACTCAGCAACTACACGCAAGGGTGAACTCCAATGTATCTGCCATCAGGAAGACGACGTGAGTTAAGATGGAAAAAAAAAAAGAAAAAAAAAAGAGACCCTGGAATACATTTGCTCTGTCAGGTTACTACCAAACACACACGATGGAGAAAAGCATACACTGCCATATGCACGCTTCCTCACATAACTCTGCTCACCTCTCGTCTTGACCTAAGAGCCACTGGGCCAATTCCGAGGAAACAGGAAGAACTGGGCTGTTGTTGAGTCACTGACAGCTCTCAGATGGACTCTTGTGCGGTGACATCTGCCATGTTCAGAGACTTACCGTGAGGAAATGAGTGCTGTTCCCATTCCGCACAACACAATTACCCAGACGTGAGCCTCATAATTGTCAAACCAAATTCTTCTTGCCGTCAGCTAATAGTGGCTTTGAAGGAGAAAAGACCCCAGAACAATAACTAACCTTTGACGATAAAAGAGGAATTTGCCTGAATTATGAGTTTGGATTTTCTGGCCATTTACTGACAATATCACTCATTTGTTTCAGACTTGGAAAACATATTACAGCCAAATGTATCAATGGAAATATCAGACTGTTAAATTAACAGATCATATTTTCAGGCCCCGTCTTCTGCTCAAGAAACTGATATAATAAGTTATAAAACTTTGCCAGCTGTATTAGATATTTCTTTTCTTTTTTTTTGCTTTGGATTACTGACAGCACAGTGTAGTGTATGTCTACTCATGAGTTTAGACAGTGTCAAAGTTCAATGAGGGTTTAGGGATTAGCTCAAGCAACCACTGACAATTGGGAAACATGTATGGTTGAAGAAACAGGAAGTGATTGTCAAACAAGAACCTGCCTCTGCCTGCCGTAAAAAAAATGAATCTAGATCCCCTAAACAGTGTTGGGTAAGTTACTTTAGAAATGTAATATACAATATATTGCTTGTCAGCTGGATTTCAAGTAATTCATTTTGTTATATTATTACTGCCTGTGCAAAGTAAGCATTTGCATTACTTTCACCGAAATGCCTGCTGAAATATGACTACTGGCACAAAATTAAAGACCATAATGTTTTATAGCATTTAAAGTAGAATGATGGTATTTTTCAAATTAGTCTTACACCCATTTACACGACTTTGAGAAGGACACGATCAGTCAGTTGCCACAAGGGTTATATTTTCTGCTGCTCTCTGATGTTTACATGACAGACCAAATGAATTTACGACTGGAATAAATCTATGCCACTTTTCTGTTTGTGTTTCGCAAACAAGCTACGAGACACTTTTGATCGCATTTGGTGGTTATATACAATGCCGCTGCATAGTATGCATAACCTTGTTGAGCTAATCGGTCTTTTAAAATAATTTTCAGAAAAGATTTATTTTGTGAAATTTTAAACACTCAATGTTCAGGAAATAGGACTTAGGAGAAAAAAAAAACACCAAAATTCTCTGTAAATTGAAATTTCTAATATGATTAGGATGCCTCCCGGACCCCTCCCATACCCTTCCCTTTGGACGTCTTCCACGGGAGACCCAGAACTATAAAGAAAAACCCAAACTTTTGACTGGTAACGTGTTTCAGGCCATAGTAATTGAAATAACAGTACCAAAACAGGCTATATATTAGTTTGTTACTGCTAAAACTAAGTCCCAC
>KV751333.1:10062351-10086480 GCA_001698575.1 Mola mola
TTGTGGCGGTTTTGGTGACACATGATTTACAAAATGTTCCAGCCGCCTCCACTTACCCCTTTACAATACTCTGTATATAGAGTAATGGGCCTTAGATCCTCTGTTATTTTAGAAAACAGGGATTCTCAAAATGGTGCCAAATCAAAAGGGGGGTTGACACAGAAACCAATACCAGCAGGGCTGTTCTCATTTACTTTGACATCCAGGACACACTTACAGGACACATAGCACTTTGTGTGAAACATTCTGAGCTTAATTTAAATGCATTTATGGCCCTTGTAAAATATATCCTCACACTGAGTTTCACATTTTCATTTCAGTGAAAATTCAGCACTCCAGTTTTGGTTGAGAAAATGTTCTTTATGGCTAAAGACTATAAAGTGACCACCGGAAACATTAAAAAACGACATTCCATGAAGCTGAAAACAAGGCTCTCATTTCAATTTCCCCCCTAGAATTTACATTTTGTTCATATGAGCTTTTCAGCTAGCAGTAATCTGTTTTTTTGCCCTTAACGTTTTACGTCATACTTAACACATTGCAGCCTTTAAAGAAGTTAACAAGCTACTTCAGTTTGAAGGTTAGGTTTAGAAAGCAGATTACTCAACATCCAACCCAATGGCTTAAGCAAACTTTTAAAACCACTATGAAACAGTTCTGTGGGCTGGGTAAGGAGGAACCATTAAGTAGTTGAAGTAATTCAGATGATCCACTGACCATAATACACCCTGTGGTTTGTGATTTCTGGAAAAGTGAAGTACTTGAAAACAATTGGATTCGAAAAATGTCATCCTTCTCTTCGTTCCTTAACTCTCTGTGGGATCAAACTTCACCGTGGGACAGAAATACCTCGCTACACGTCAGAGTGACTCTGAATTATGGCTCTTTATAAGGCTGTTGCAGCGTAGCCCTTTTGTCCGGCCTAACTACATTTGTGGTGAAGCTCCTGTCATACCAGTGAAAGCAATAATATTACCATCAGAAACCAGAGGAAGCCTGGTTGCAGGCCACCCAGGTTTTCCCGGGATCTGGAGAGCCAGGAAAAGTGTATCTTGGACAAGTCACAGGACTACCCTTGCATTTCCTATTATTAATTTTACGCAGGCGACTAAGGCTGCTCTATAAATCATACCTGTGGTTTAGGAAGGTCCAATAGGTCTCCTCTCCCATTTCTCTTTCATGATGGTCTGTTCATTGTCTGTCCACCTACCTGATAATCTGTTTCCATGTGCGCAAAGATTGCGTATGCCCCTTACAATGCAGTGCATACAAATGATATAGACCTTATAAGCTTCTACCACATAACGTTAAAAAGTTCTGAACAAGTTGAAAGTGACTTTTGAAATTGGACCATTAGTGTTATTGCAGCATGAAAGCTGCTTAACAGAGGAAGCTGTGGTGAGAACTGGCAACTCAAAACATCCTTTGCCTTCATCGAAACAAGACAGACACATGAGCTCTAACTGCTGGGTCAGGGAGGCTCGAGGAGCACTTAAAGGCTCAGCGTTATTTCAAGCTGGAGATGAAGATGAAGTTATTTAAGTATTTGTTAGCGTAATAGCCATCATAAATATTGCTGTAAACTTGCCAGAGTTAAGGTTTGATTGTAGTGCATTTTTCTGCTTGGTTGTCCTCTGAGTCTTTGCAGTGCACATGTGTTCAAAACGATGAAGATCTTTTCTTTATTTAGCTGTGTTCCATCTACTTGCATGTGTTTTCCGAAACTGCAGTGCACTGAGCTCTCTGGGCCACAGTGCTTTTTCTTCTCAACACAACTGTCCCACAAAACAGGAGCCAGCTCATGCAGCAATAACGTTGAGATGCACAATTGGAAGTTGCACTTAGCTTTCAATACATGAACAAAGTTTCATGTTGTATGCCAGCACAATGGTATGAGTTCTGCCCCAAAACTTTGAGTCCGACAATTTTATACAGTAGTTTCGGTCACAAATGGCAAAGGCTCCTTTACAGCTGAATGGACCTGTGTTTATAGCATCTCTAAACTGTCCACCATTTATAAAAATATGTTGAGCAGAACCCACACAGGGACTATCAGGCACATCCTTCGTTTAGCGCAGTAAGCCAGTTCATTCCTTTTTGTTATTGTATGTGCCTTAATCCCATTTGTTCAAATTTGATTTTTTTTCTCCCTGGTGGTTTGAGTCCTGGAAGCACAGAGGGAAGCAGAGACTGCCAGTGAAAATTGATTCCTGGGATCACTCATTTTAAAGTTTCTGGCATGCTCAGTGCGAGGATGTGGCAGCTCCTGCTGCGATGCATTTACTCAATTGCAGTCCATCAGAACGCGAGAGTAATGTGTAATAATACAGAGCTGATCAGGATCATACTAATGAGTTGTGTAGTAAGAAGAAAATTCAACAAGAGAGCAGTTTGAACAGCTGTGGAATATAGCTATCTTCATGAACTCAAACAATTTCCTAAAATACAAATTTTGAGTGTACATATTTATTTGTATTTTGAAAAAACAGGTAAAATAGAAGCAGATTTATTCCAAGCATTCTCCTCGTTGAGCAGCGGCATGGAAGGAATACTTCAACTAAAACGAAGTCACAAGTATAACTTGTGACTTTGTAATTATAACTAAGTTTCTAGGTAAAAAAGTATATTGCAGTTCAGAAAAGGTAGCTGGTTTATACCAATACATTTATTCATCATATCTTTAGTGCTTGAAGGGCCAAGCCTCACCAAAACATATGAGAGTATGTGAGTTGCCATGCCGATGTTTAATGTGTTTTGTGCGAGTCACAAAATCAACTCATAAATTTATTAACATGCAAGAAGATACCAGGCACCAGACAGTGGGAGAAGACACTTTGTTTAAAATTGTTTATAATCAGCTTTGAAACTTTGAAGGTAAAATATTATACATTATTAGTATTACAACAAATTACTATTCTCAATTAGTTATTAGGTAATACGTTTTAAATGTTTGAATATATATAATAACTGAATTAAAATAAGATGACTTCCTAACAGTATACTGTATATAAAATATTTGAAATGATCTCAATAAAGCGTTACTAATCTATAATATGCAGGGGGCATTTTTCTTGCTGTAAACATTGGATTCTTGGGCTCTTGAGTGCAGAAACTCTTCTGGCACTGAGAAAAATACCCTAACCCCTTCAGCACGTGTCTTAAACTGTATATTGCACAATGCAGTGACATTTATCTGGTGGTGATCAGCTTGAACAACATTGTATGAACGTAATGGATGTTCATTTATATGAAAAAAGTCCAGCACTCCAGGGTTAGGTAAACACTGCTAACGCTCGAACTGTACTTTTACTAGCATTTTAAATTTAGGACTCTTCTTTGGAACAGAGTAATTTTATGTTGTAAATAAAGGGTCAGCCACAGCTAAATACTCGAACAATAAAAATTCCACTTTAAAACTCAAGATAATTCAAATCTTTGTTGACGTAGCGAGCGGTGGCTTGTGTTTACATGCAAAGCAGGGAGACGCTTCATCTTAAAGACAGCCGGACTCATAAAGAAGGACCTATGTGGAATGTGCCAGTAAAGCTGTGCCATGGAGACTCTTTGTGTGAATGTGTTTGGATTCAGTGTCATCTGAGTGCATTAGGTAGAACGTAAACACCCACAGCAGACATTTACTGAAACCAGTCTGCATACTTACTCGTGGACCAAACAGGCGGCAATCAGCGCCGCTTGCAAACCTCGAATCTCACCTCAATTTAAACGCTATAAAGCTTTTGTCGGCCAAGGAGGTGAATGGACCCAATGCAGTGCTCGAGTCATCATCCCCTCGAGAATCCAGACAGATAGCTCCGGGAATTTTTAAACAAAGCTGAAGAAATCCATCATATCAAAACCATTTTAGGTTTTATTTGGGCCTCTGGTATCTTTCATCTCTTTCGCAGCATGACAGTAATTATAGCCATCAAGGTGCTTGTCTGGAGCCATAAACCAAGAGTGTGGAGACTGCTTCTCCTCAGCTGATCGGACATGGACTTCTGACATCAGCTCTCGGTTTGTTTTAACTAGGCATGAAATATGTAATGGAGATAATCGCAGACGGGCCAGATTTATTCCGAGTTGTCACCCTGGTCTAATTCATACATTAAGTTATCTGTTACTGGGAAGATAATCTTATAAACAAGGTAAAGTAGTAGCCAAGGGAAGGAATGCGTGGATAAACTTAGGATCAAATGGTCATAGAGGGCTCTTTCTTTCTGCAATCATATCATTGAAAGATGCATGTTTCCTCTGAATCTGATGGGAGGTTCCCTTTCCTTTCCATTTTATGATTTCATCAGGGCTGCAATGCAATATTTTTTTGGCTGATAATTCTGCATTGAGAAACACAAATTCATGTTGAAATCAGCAGAGTTCCCGTGGAGTGTGTGACTTAGCTAATAGCTTACAGCTAAGGGCGCCTTGCAAAAGCATGATAGAGGCAACAAGAGTAGGGAGTTAGATCAGTCTCAAAATTCACAAAGGCACACAGAAGGATTCACAAATGCATATTGGGATTTACGCATATGTCAATGACTCCTTCAACAAAAATATTTTTCAATACACACAAATACTTACTGTACTTTATACATGCATAAAGATATAAAATACATTTTATATATTTAAAACACAAATATTTTTTGTTTTGAATATACACAATGGAAATCTACAAATATATGTATTTAAAATAATTATCAATTTTCGTCAAAGACATGTATGTATGTTGTGACTTTTATACACAAACTGTTTAATCTGAACTTAAATCTGTTAAACTGCTTGTGTTTTATGAACTTCACTGCACTCACCTTATGGCCTGAACAAATTAAATGTTTCAACAGGAATGATCTGTACCCTTTCAGATGTCCCTCTGCTCTCAGCTGTGTGGACATTGTTCATGTGACTGGCTGAAAAGTAAGACATCCCTGAGAGAGGGTGTTTCACTTTTCAGCCAATCACATAACAGGGAACAGGGAACATAACCGGGAATAAAGTTACAATGAAGGACTAAAAGTCAATATCAATTCTTCGACCGTCACCATTTTTTAACCTACCGACTTTATAAAAGTATAAAAGTTATTTGCTTGACCACTTCGTTAAAAGTGCAGTACCCAGTATAAGAAGTGGCCCCTGTTGAAGGTCATGCCAAAACAGTTTACAAACTATCCCCAAAGTTAGCTTGTTATCTATGCATATGCATCTAGTAGCCCTATAACTAACTTATGTCTTCCTGGGGCCTTTGGGCACCAGGGTGTTAGATTTATTAGTGTTGGCAATACATGCAAAAGAATGTGTCACAGAGCGCATTTCAAATTGGTCGGGTGCAACAGTTGATGTTTCCACCCCAGAGGGCAGAATTGTATGTGTCTACATGTCAAGGTGTTTTATCAAGGCTTTTAATTTTGAGTAAAATTTGAAATCTAATGAAGAGGCAGTTGGGTTAATGTTAGCTGTGCAAACTTTAGATTTATGTCAGGAATTACATGTCATCACACAATCAGCCAGTACATTTTAGATAAAAGTAGGCCTATATTTTTTCTTCATATGCTGGATATGAGTGGCTACCAAATTGCTCATTTTTCTTTACATGTCTGATATGACAGAACAGGACCGAACATTAAATGCATGAAGTAGGAGACACGTGAAGGTGAAGACAACATTTTATTGGCAGAAAACATATTACAAATACAGTGAACTGTCTCTGTTTGTTGTCAAACTGTCCTCTGCTGGTCTCAAAGGCAGTGTCCAGTTCAGTCTGGAGTTCAGTCATGTTTGCAGGAGTCCCGTATAGCGGTAACCCACTATCACCACCACTGAGCTAGCAATCGATCCAAATATAAAGTAATAACAGCCCCAGACCTCTACAGCAGAATTGCTATCTATAGTTACATTTTGTTTCCTGCAACACAGCAGACACACTTGCTGCTTTCTGTCATCTCAGTGTACTCTTATGGGGCTTCGCAACACAGAGCCTGTTGGACTGTGAGCCATTTAGAAGTTATCTGCCCCGTACAAATGAATTATACGAGACAGGACGGAGAGCTGATGCATGACAGCTTCAGCAGAAAACTCTGCAACATAAGTCATGGATATCTTTGACATGACATCAAAACTGTTGTTTTATGTTACTTAATTATACATTATACAGTCAGAAGAAGAATATATCATGTATTTGCACCTTTTGATGATTTTGAGTTTCTGCAGTTCACAGAATGTCCAGTTCTGTTCCCAGCAACTGTCTGCGTTGCTTATTTAACTAACTGATGCAAAGACAATTAATTACAAACAGTGCGATGTTATGCAGAAACAGAGAAATTATGCTGGACGTTTAGAAGGATAGGTTTGAGTAGCCTATATTTATCTTTATTTATTTATTTATTCATTAAATTTGGAGATACATGTTTGGTTTTTTTTATCACACAGTGATGATATATTAGACGCCGTTTTTGTAGCCAAATGCATGTCACGCGGTATTGATTATAAATGCTTAAAACAGGATGTCAGGGGAGATGATTTCTTGATTTTTTTTTTATACTAGCTGTCTGATCTAGTTTATTGTTGAGGAAAATGTCATACAGAAAGTTTTAACTTCTGTAAAACTAACAATAAAGCCGTTTTGATAGCATACCTGGTTAGAGTTCAGATTGCTGGCGGCTGGAGGTTAAGTACCTTTCCTCGAGTGCACCCTAATGGTATCGCTGAAGGCAGAGCAAAGAATTAGTCATTGACTCTCCCTGCCAGCTTTCAACTGTAAATTCTGCGACCCATCCATGCTGATATACAGTAATGTGGACCAAATGTATGCTTTTGTTGTATTGATGCAAGAAGCACAACCTTTATTAAAACCTGAACAGATAGACTCTCATTAACATCAAGACATCATCTGTCGAGTGCTTTAGCAAATAAAAAGAAATCATTCGAGCCCTTAGCAGTGGAGGAATTAATTTATGTGATAAATGTTGCCTTGTTGGTTACAGCAGGACAGAAAACACAGCCAAGCAGAACTTGGCAGCTCTTCTTGACAGAGTTCCATGAGTTGTGAACTGTGCTCCAATTTCATGCTTATTTGACAACTTTGTCACCCCTTTTTCCTCTTGAATATGAAACACTAAACACATATGTAAAAATTATAGCATTAATGAAAACGTTACCTGCATTACCTAGGTGTTAAGGTTTCATGCTATTATGTCATATGATGTCAACTTTTCCCTCATGTGAATGTGCTCAGCCGCACATTCATTTAAAGGGAAACAGACGAGCTAAATCAAGTATAAAATCTTATAATACCCCAATAAAACACAGGCCTGGATAGAAAAAGGCACCTCTGGAGAGAGAAATGTGCATAACATCAACAATCTGCAGAGAAATGTGAAATGAAGAAGGTGACCTCTGGTCCTGCTGCTCTTGCCCCGCTCCCATTCATCAGCTTGTAGTCTCCACTAAAAGCAGGCTTTACAACTGGTTGGCGCTTGCACGCTAAAATATGTTCTACTGGATGGACACAAGTGTCGATGAGGTGGTATTTCTCAGGCCCCCTGTCTTTCCGTTATCACAGGATGTGGAGTCAGGGAGAGTGAGGGAGCAGAGTGGGGAGGACTGGAGCCCTAAAGCATGATTTACCTGACCTTGCAGTGCTGCAACTCACAGCCAGAGCCTCATTAATTCCCTGGGTCATTCCGTTTCGACATAAATTGGTTAAAAATCGGATCGCGTGGATGACTTCCAGACACACACAGAGAATTATGAAATCTCCGGCCTCACCCCACCCTTGCTGACTCTCCTTGCACTCACTCCAGGACCAGAGCATTCCCAAATTGTCCGGTCTAAATCACATGGATATGCTCGCAGGAGTCGCCTAATCCTGATCGGAGGGAGGAGGCTGATGGAGCGTTTCGTGCTTATTAGGCAGCAAATATGTCGCAGTTTTGTGTGATTATCAACGGTGGATGATTTTTCACTCCCATCCATTCTAGAGCCTTGGCCTGTATTTTGTTTGGGAAAAAGGAGCTGGAGGAACAGCAAGGCTGAGAGGGAAGCCCAATAAATTACACTAATGCACACATTTAAAGGGGCTCATATTCCCCCAGTCCTGTTATCAAGACTACTCCAGTGAGAATGTAAACTACCTCATTCTGTCCCCCTCCCCAGGCCCAATATTAATGTTATCATCTTTTTTTGTTTATGTTATCACAAATAAAGGGCAGATTATTTCAACTTTTTCTCTCACTATTTCATATTGGCTCCAGATTAGTCAGGCAAATAGTTGTCTAATGGTGCTGCTGAGCTCATTAATTCAAGGAGATAGACCCAGAATTGTGTAAACACAGTGAAGTCAGGGCTGGTGAATCACACCTTGAGTTTATAGACACAGACAGAAGGGGAGGATAGGCTATATGAGCCCACACAAGGCAAACCGAGGAAAGGAAAACAAGCGTAATCCTGCTGATAAAAGCAGGATTGTTTCAAAGTTTATTTGGACACGCAGTGCCTGGCTGAGGTTAAACCCTAATGAGACAGCAGCCTGTCCAGTGTGGATTCATCACCGCTGGATTGGGGTTATCACCCTCCGCCGTGCTCCACTACTTTTAATCTGGCTCCTCTCTGGTCACTCCCTATCAGCGGCAGTCCATCTCTTGAGCCGTCAGCATCCATCAGGAGATGCAGACAGGTCCGGCGAGCACAGCCGAGGAGTGCATTAGTAAATTATTGCCTTTCGGTTAAGCCTCAGTGTCTGTCATGTCACAGAGAACACGAAAAGTGAGCACACTTTTACGTGCGTGCACTTGAGACTTTAAGGCAGAACTAATAGATGAGTTGGGACATTGCAGCAGAGCCAGCAGTCTTATATACGCTAGAGCAGATCAGGGCAGTAAAACCCTGCGGGGCAGTAAGCCAATTAAAGCAACAACTCCAAAATATCATGAAATCCAGAATAAAAAGGACCCTTTCCTGTATGCAGAGCTAACTTATGCTCTTGTACTGTATGTGCTGATGATGAAAAAGAATCCAGGAGGAGGAGATTTGAGAGCACAGTACGGAAATGAGAAGCGAGATCTGCTGAATCTGCTCTCCAAAAATACTTATCAAAATGTCATTGCAAGTGTCTGGTAAAATGGAGAAGATACCTACTCAATAACTATAAAAATACTGTATAAAAAATTGCATGGACAGCGATTTTCCTACCTTTCATTGCTTTCCAATTTTTACAAAAGACAAATTGTGCGCATTTAGTCCATCCAATTTTATTAAGTAATGTCTGATTATTTAGCACAGTATGAAATACATATTTTGGAATCAATTGACTCTAATTCCTTTGCTCATAAATATTTCAAATGTTCTGGCTTAACCAACTGAATAAACCAATTTAATTCATAAATTCACATAAAAATAATACACATAAAAATATCATGAAAAATAACAGAGGAAGATGTCTTCCAAACTTTCCAGCACTTTCCTCCATCAGTTTCTATAGAGAAATGAGGGTATGTAGCATCACATATATATAAGTAGAGTAGTGTAAACAAGTGTTTTAATTAGTAAAGTAGGGTAATAGGTGAAATACTGGCTTAATTAGGTGTGCGTATTCATGCATATGCATTCATTGTCCTGCTTTGCATTAAAACATTTTTTCATAGTTAAAAAAAAAACTGTTTTCAAATCAAAAATGGCCCCAGCTCTGTTTTAGCTGTGTACCAAAGAGCTTAAGGACAAACTTACACACATGTCTGTCTGTTTAGTTTAACTTTAAGGGTGATTTAGCTCTGTTAATCTTTCTCACTACCATGACACGACCCGCTCCCACCTAATCAATGAGCCCCCGCAACCCCAAGCAAGCCCACTAAAGACACAACAGCTTTCGGTCTTGTTCTGTAGAGATGACATGATGGGATTGTGCAGCAAGTGGCCTGCATCTTTTATCCTCAAAGAATAAATAAAGAAGGTTTTCCTTTTGGTGCCGCCTCCGGTTTAGTAAAATACACAAATCTCAAAGATGCTGAATGGAGGCCTTAAATCACTCATTGTTGATGTTTAGACCAGTTAAGTCAATAATCTCCATCTCACCACAGTGATAAGTGATATAGCAGGGAGACTCCTTGCCGTTACTTCTCTGTGGTAGTTTAAGATTTCTTATAGCAAAAACATCAGTTGGTTCATGTGTTCTGAGTAATTGTTCCTGAGGGAGAAATACCCATGAAAGTGAAGGAACAACATGGCAGATTGCAGGTCAGATTGCTTTTTCAGTCACTGAAGAAAGTGTCAACGAATACTTCAGAGATGGCTGTGTTGTTAGGAAGTGACAGGAACGTGAGAAGCACTTTTGGTCGAGTACACACAAGTTAATAGAGTTAAGGGAAGTCTTTCTCCACTCTTTTTATACCTCACGGCCTTTTCACAAAAGCGATGTGATGATATGAGATAACGATTTGCACAAATTTTACAGACCTTTATGCGAAAAATTTGTACCACATAACACGAACTTCAAGACACGTTCAGAGTGTTATGTACTTTGAACAAACCTCCTTTAATTTGAAGTTTAGAATGTTCTTTGCTGTAGAACTGAAAATCTGCTCTCGCCAGTTACACAGCTGTGCAGAGAACCACAGGATCAAGACAGCAGTCTGTTTCCGAAGTAAATGGTATTGCATAAAACAAAACAGATTGAATGACACAAACAAGAAAAAAAAGACCACAAACAAGAGTCAGACGGGGCAGTATTTTTTAGTGAGACTGGGGTCAAGATATCTTATTTCTATTATACATATCTTATTTATATGGTTGCTACCAGACAGCAGCGTTCCAATAAATTGCTGTCATTCAATCAGTGAATGTCAGGAGGGGCATGGAAGAGCCGTGTCCATGTCCATGTCAAGTATCTCAAGCTTGTGCAATTTATTTTCAGCTAAATTACACTTATGGTAGTAAATTACTAATGTGCATTAAGATGCAGCTGCAGTTCTAATGGATGTTGTTGATACATTTAAAATTCATTTTAATGTTATTGATACAGTCTTATTCTGCGAGTATACGGCTTGCAAAAAATATCCGCGCCATTATCTGGTTTTAGCTTCTAAAAAGGTAACTTTTTTCTAGTCTTAGAAAAGTTTTTACTACAGTAGATTCAATAACATTTTAATATTTTACACTGTTGCTAAGGCAGCAGAAGCAATATGAAAATTTCCTCTTCGATTCTTTCTTTTTTTTGTCTCCTATTTTCTGACATTTACAGTCCAATCTGTTGATGGCAGATTGATTGATGATGAAAATAAGTCTTAGTTGTCGTCCTACAACTGTATGTGCACAGCTGTTATACAGAAGTGAGACAGGGGGAGATAAATTGAGCAGTCAACCTCTTTAAATAATGGAAAATTCACAAAAAACCTGTTTCGGCTTTAGATGACATACTCCTATTCCCCTAGTCCATCCCATAGGCAATAATTACAGACTGTGTAGCATGTGCCTGTACGTTGTGTGGCTGGCTGCTGTGGAGCCCTGCATCCCATCACGGGCCATAATGGAAGCCAGATGTCTCCCTGTCTGTTTAAGTCTCATAATCAATAGCCTCACTCACACTTTCTCTCACCCTCCCTCCTCTTTGACAGCTTGTTATGAGAGGATCTGAAGCCTGTCTTTACTGCAAAACAAGTGGAAGTGTGTCAAAAGTGAGATGAACTAATTGGCTTCCCCTCGTGGCTTTCTGTTTGTAGGAGGAGGAACGGATTAATGCAGTGTGGGTGCGAGGGTGCGAGGGACGAGAAGCGATCCGTCCCTGCAGGCTCAACAAGCCACATGACAATGCAGGCTTTTTTCCTCCAGCACTCCAGGCGAGATGTAAGGAAGGGGATTCCCACAAAAAAAAAGAGAAAAACCCATCCAAATAAATAACCTGAAGTGGCCCTCAAAGTGACACAGTGCATCTCCATTTCCCGTGACTGTTTCCTGCAGTCAAACAGGATTGTTTTATATCTCAATGAACAAGCTTGTGCCGAGGGAAACATTATAAAGCTGATGACTTTTTTTTTCCAGCCTAAGGGGAAGTGAGGGGTACGTGTATAGTGCAGGGTTACTACAGGAAGAAGCAGAGGTGTGGGGACTGCGGTGTGTAGGTTGTGACCTCCAGCTTGTAATTACCACCTGATGGATGTTGTGAGCCTGAGGTCAAATGTATGTCAGAGAAGAACGTGGAGGGAAGCAAATTGGCTGTTATACACTGCCAGGATATCTAAATGTACTGTACTGTACTGTTGTACGGATGGTGTTTTTCTTACGTTTCTCTACTTCTGGGGTACTGTTTTCTGAAATTTCATTCCAAAGAGATCAGAAAGCATTAAAAAACAATGCAGGTTTTGGCCAGTCCATCAGGGGCAAGAAGCAGAAGTATTCATTGTATGCAGTACTTTTATGGGAATTGTGTCAAAAAGACAAGTATGTTTCACTGTAGGTATGCACTGCATGCTACCAGACACTGGCACTTTTGAGTGTTGTTAGTGCTTAAAAAATACAAGTTCTGCCATGTTTTGAGCCGGTGCATTGCATAGCCTTGGCGAGCTAATGGACTGTAGCAACCAAACTCCATACTATTTTAATTTTCAAAAGAATACGCATTATATGAAATTTTAGATCTTAAAAATTCAAGATTGAAAAATACAAGTATTCTCTTTAAACAAAGTATTATTGACTTTGTGTTTCAGGAAGGGACACGTGGGCATGGCATGGTAGGCTTTATGCATCAGCCCACCATGCTAAATGGAAGAGTGTGTCAGCTGTAGTGTGTGTTACTTTGACCGTCGATGCTAAAGGGAAGTTCTGCACCTGGGTATACCCTGACGTGCAGGGACACACACAGTTACAGCTGATGAGTTGGGACGAGAACAGGTTGGGAGTGCCAAATGTCACCGAAAGAAAAATTTGCCAGTTGCTTTTATTGCCACACGTTCTCATTTCAGGTCGTCAGATATCCTTGTAATGCATTTGCTCCTTGCCTTTATCCAGACAAACAAATTTTAGCTTAGTTTGATCAAGTGTAGGCATGAAATCATGAGGCTAGATTCAAGAAAGGACTGGTTATGTTTGGTTTCACAGCGCGTGCAGAATCTGGTTTTCTAGAATGGATGTAAAAGGATGTGACACATTGTTTGGCACTTGACCCAGCAGGGATGAGAATGTCTGTTTACTGCTAACAGAAGTGCCTGGGACTTAAGATCCAAACATAAACCAAGGCAGAGCTTTAGCATTCTTTAACATTCTTTTTGCCTCTCTTTAACAGGCTGATCTAAATACAGTAAATCCAGGGAAATATGTTAAAGAGACTTGTATGTACTTTGCCAAAAACCTTGAAATACTGCTGCTACTGAGGTCCTGATCCCCCCCAAAAAAGAAAGAGTGGTCACTAATAACACCTGCAACAAGAGCAGCAGAAAGATTTCTGGTTTGTGATGACTTTGATCCTACTTTTGCAGCTTTTGTTGTCTGTTTTAATTCAGCTGGTTGACCCAGATTATTTAAACTTTGATTTGGAAGTAAAACGGAAAGTTGCAGGAAGTCTGGACAAAGGATGGATGTTTGTAATTTACAGTTACAGTCATAATTCAAAACCATTGTCTGCATTTTCATTCCCGAATAAGTAAGGCTAAGTTTGAGGATGTACAGCAGGAAACATGATCTCATGATGTGGTTTATAAATAGCATGATAATTTTAAGATTTTGCCATTTTTGTCATTTTATGCATCTTAATATATTGGAATCATGCTATGTGGAAATTCTAGCTCCTCTGAAAATGAAGAAGCCAGTATTTCCTCCTTAATTTTTTGGGCGAAAGATAAGATAAGATAAGATAAGATAAGTTAAGATAAGATAAGATAGGATAAGATAAGATAAGATAGTTCCTTTACTGGCCCACATTGGGGAAAAAGGTCTCTTTTATGTTTTGAATGTGGGCAGCAGTACCTATTTCACACGTTGCATGTCAGGGTTATATATTGTTCCTTTAAAGTTGGAGTAAGTAACTTTACGAAAAATAACGTGGTGATAATTGAAAAAAGTTCAGCTCATCTGGTCCTGCCTGCTCCCCAAACTGGACTAAGCAGAACATCTGAAGTTATGCCAGTCATTTCTCATGAGTTAGCATGATAATAATAACCTTAGTGAGAGTAGTTGGAACTTGGTGGAGAAACAGCTACCAATGAAAAAATGCCCATTTCTGGGCATACACCACAGACTTAGCTATCTGATGCAATACAAATACATGCTTTAGCTGTTATGATATTTTAATTTACATCAAAGGGTGGATGTACTGTATGTGTCCAATAAATGTAAAATTCTGTTTCTTCTTTCAGTCACAGGGACTTTTAAATGATATCCTTTAGAACTAGGATTAGGTGCAGTTGATCTGACGTGACTGTTTCCACATCTGTACATGTGTGAGCTCAAACTGCCATTTAAATATTCCTCAAACAGTGCAGGCAAGAGCAGTTTCTGATGAGCGCCACAGGGACAGCGAACAGCAGATCTGGGCTTGAGGCCTCCGTCTGTCCCGAGTGGGAATAATTCCATCTCCACTGATAAAGGCAGCTGGCTCTGGTGACGCTCAGTAAAGTTTTATAGTCAGATATGCACAGATGATTAGTCCAGCTGTGCAGTGTCATATATTCCTAAACAAACCCTGCAGGAACTGAACTCTCACCCCTTGCACATATGGGTTACAGGGCTCACACTCACGTTCTTGTTCACGCACTTAACCCCTTAACGCCGATCGTTGCGAATTCACATCATAGCGCTTGCATTCACACTGCAGCCGAGGTAGCATCAGCTTGAAAGCAAAAACACAAATAATGAGTTTTTTTTAAATATAATTGTGAGTAAATTCAGGTATTAAGGGGTTAAATATGTGCAAACGTTACCCCCACACACACGCGCACAGAGCAAAAGAAGCAAGTTACTGGGCTCCCTGGCTCACATGAAAGCTCAGGCTGTGTAACCCTTGTTTAAATCTTAAATCTGTTGAAGTGCATTATGGTTTACAGTCTTAGAAATGGCTTTGCTGTGACCACATTAATGCAAAGAGGGATGCAAAGAGACAGTAATTATGATCTGTCACCCATGTCTAAATCTGTCTGCTAAATCAGTTGAAAGGAAGTGAGTAGGATGTGAAACTGTGCAGCATTTTCTATAAATTACCTGTGCACTCACACTCGTGTGTGTGTCTCCTCTCTGGTTGCTGTGGTGACGATCGCGCAATGCATTTTGCCATGTGAATTGTTTTGATCAAAGGAGCTGTATAATATTTAGCAGCCTCGAAAAAAGCCCGCGCAGCTCTCTCCACCGTCACTCTGTTTATTTTGGAACAAGGACAAGATAAACCAAGGCTACGTTTTATTTATTTTCCCGCTCTTGCCCTCTCCTCCCTCTAACAAGCCGAGTTGTGAAGAAGAATCTCTCAATAATCCATCAGCATCACTCTGAAGTGTGTGCTCATTGGATTGTTGACATCAAACACCCAGCACACACACACACAGATACATAATAGAGTGTGACCAGGTCTAATGCTAAAACACTGAGTCAGATAATAACGAGCACTATCAGATAAAAAGGCCGTGAGCAATGAGTCAAGTGATAAGCTAAGCTGTGATTGGTCCCGGGGGTGGTCCACTGGCGATCTCGCTCCAAAGAAAACTTGTCTGAAATGTGGTTCTTCATGCATTTTTGTAATAGGAAACATAGTTTTCTCTCTGCATGTTGGTGCAGCTGCTCTTCACCCTCATTTCTTCTTTTGTGGGCATCGTTTTATTGTTACACATTGGAGAAGTCCATATTTAGCCGCTTATTGCACAAATAAAAACTACTTTTACTTTTGAGTGATAGCATCTGAATTGTTGACATTTAAGTGACTTGTCATTTGCCCAATGATGAGAAAAAACCTCATCAATTCAACAGCACAATAAGCAGTTCGTCTTGGTATTCACTAAGTAGTGTTTCTTTTAGCTGTTCTCCATTGAACTGCATCTGTGAGCCATGATAAGCACCAAAAAAGGGGAAACGAGGAAACCTCAAACTATACTCAGCGGAGTTAAAATGTCTCTCCAAAGAGGCCACTCAGGTGACCAGAGTTGCATCATGTGTCAGACACAATGTTTGTGATCAGTGGAATCAGCCAAAACAAGTTTTTATCAAGTTAAGTTAACTTAACTTGACTTAACTTAAGTTAACTCACACAAGAATATGTCTCAATGCCAAGATTATTATCATGAACTAAAGGCGGTGGCGGTGCAACTACACATTTTTCTTGTTATTTTGTTACTTCAGACTTATCTATCTTTTTTTATTTATTAGTTTTTCTTATTTTTGGATGTGAATCTTCCTTCTATTCTGTTACATCTGCTGTGCTTGCGTACTATTGGAAGAATTCACTTTATTTTGTTTGTTTTATAAGATCTCATTGACCTCCATTTGAATGTATATCTGTTTTTATTACCTCTATGTTTCTGAAAACCACCGTGTAACTAAAAATTTACTTTGGCATGGATTCAGTTTCCAATTGTATGTTGTAATAAAGCTGTGCTTAAGGTCTGATTAGGTTCATGCACAAGAAGCAGGTTAGCAAAAAATGTTAAAAGTATCTAGAATTGTTGCGAAACAGTTTCTGAAAATTTCTTAAGGCACTCATCAGACTAATCTGACCTCCCAGGCTGATCTCAGCAGGAGCGCGTACAAAAAAAACCCAGTAATGCAATGGAATTCACAAAATTCGTATGAAAGTTGTGAAAGTAGAGAATGTACAGACAACTGAGAGGTACTGACATCAGGTAATAAATCAGTGTATGACATGCCATCACCAGTGAATGTAACACAGAAATATACAGGCTCCTACTGACCCAGACTCAGACTTTAACTTTAAAGACCTGCTCCATTCAATGATTATACCCTTGAAAACTAATTCCTAACTACTTTCATACATTTTCATATTTTGATTTGTTCTTTTTTGTCTGCGCAGGCGAGCTGCATGCTGGATAGGCATACTGCACAGTCCTTGCAGGACTAATGCAGGAACCTGCATTAGTCCTGCAAGGACTGTTCAGTGGAGCGGCTTGCATCCTAACAATTGAAAAGTCCGTAAGACTTCCGTGCCTGTCGCTAATGAGTTGAGCCTTGGTGTTGTCCAAAAACAACCTGCCCTCATCCTAGTACAACAGTTAGCAATGTTTTGTCACAACCCTTTGTGGCGTATTCAGATGCTGAGAGTTCGCTTTGGTTTCGCCAGCCACAGTGCTAAACCCTCCCTGACTCACAACAGCTGTCAGGCAACTGTGGCTGACACCTATGTTACGTATAGGCACAGAATAGCTGCAGTGTTTGGTTAAGTAGTCACAAAAAAACATGTTATTAGGTTTATAAAAGGACTGGTAATGCTTGACTTCAAATGCGACACGAACTCTTGTTCCCAATCTCAAACTTGTGTGTGTGTGTGTGTGTGTGTGTGTGTGAGAGAGAGAGAGAAACCCTCCTCTCTGCCCCCCGTCTGCGTTTTTGTGGAATTTTATGTTGCATTAAAAACTAACAAGCTGGACATGAGAACCCATGAAGGTCAAAAGTGAGTGTACACCAAGAACCAATGGTTTTTGCTGGTGACACCTTTCTAACAACAAGTTGGCGTGATTGGAAATGAAATTAATGTTCTGAAGAGCATTATCAACAGGTAAGAAGAATAACAACAGCAGTTAAATAGAACTGGAAGTGGCCACTCTGGCGCAAAGTGGTATTTGAAGAACTGGACCTTGTCAAAGTTCTTGTGGCCAAAGATATACAAAAAGCCCAAAATGCTGACACAAGGAGATCGGCAGATCCAGATTATGATCCATTTATTCCAAAAGTTTTATCACTTCAAACAAAGTGGATGATCCAAAAACCCAAAGTCACAATTACAATCACAGAGGGACTGACACGAGTACAAAAATGACTGAAAAAGGCATAAGGGGATCATGGAAATAGATACACAGGGAAGGGCAGGATAACTAGACACATGTGAAACTAATCTGGATAGAGCAGAAAATCACCGTGGAGGGAAATTAACCAAGGTGGCAAGACGAAAAACAAATTCAAAATATAACACAGGGAGGTTACAACACAAAACTAATACCTGAAATACACTAAATTGAAAATCATCCCTTGCTTGAATAAGCTAGAAATGCCACAGGAAAATACTCAATCACGAGGAACAACACACTTAAATTACCAAACCATGAAAGATCTTCTGGTCAGTTGTTGACTCCACTTAATATCTTAAGTCTTTTGGACTTATTTCAGGTCCAGTAAATGGTTGGTTTTACATTTTTGATCCTCGTGGTTTTACAGTGTTCTTTGAGTAAAACACAACTCGAAGAATCCAAACTAAATTCTAACCTCACAATTTGATATTCTCATTCTGCCTCTCACCAAGAGGAACAATAATTTCGTGCTCTTGAAAGCCAGCACTGAGGTTGAATATGCGAGCAGCTCTCTCACTTGCACGCACATAACGCTAAGTCGATCTGAGCGTATGGTTGGTTTGAAAGCCGCAGGCAGTTCAGCCCCGGTTACAGTGAGCAGAGTGAAAATTTGCAGCTGATGAAAGGTCATGTGAACTAAAAGCGCTTTTTACATCCCCTTTTTTGTGTTTGCGTCTCAATGGGCGACCAGCGCTCGGCCCTAATCCCCCTCCCAGCGTGTACATCACTCAAAGAATTTGGCCTCTATGGAAAGACCATTTCACAGACCTAATTAATACCAAACCTCTGCACCCTTCACAAATTACAGTGTACGCCACACAGGGTTGGCTCAAGACAACAGTCTGCAGTCTGCAATAAAACGGTTCCTTCATGGCCACATTAAAAACAGGGTGGTAGGTCTGAGGACGTTCAGCGTATAACCGATTACTGTTGGCCATCAGATCTGCGTATGTAGACCATGTATTATTTGAGGAAGGTGGTGAGAGAACGCTGGGGTAGTGGTGTCCAAGTGTTGGATCCTTTGAGGGATTCTCCACAGAAAGAGTCAACCAAGGACAACCAGGAGAGCTCTGCCGGCAGAGGCTGGGGTAGGGAAGGCTTCTGTTCAGGCCCCAGTAGGAGGAACTGGCCTCCCCACAGTGCCCCGCTGGTTGTGGTCCGCAGCCAGTGCAGCAGTAGGTAACTCTGGAGCCAAGGTGGAGTGAGAAAGGAAGGGAGGAAACTCAGAGAGAAACCATGAAAAATGTGGAGCATGAAAATGTCTCCCTTGGTTTATGGCAACGCAGCCAGGCTTCCAAGAGAAACACATCTTTAAATTTAACTTGAGATGTCTTTTTTTCTTTGCTTCATCCACTCCCAACTGTTGGCAAGGGGTTGGTTTGGAAAGCGAGGCCAAAATGCTTGGAAACTGCGACCATGTTAAAAAAGCACTCAATAATGTGGCTTTTTGGAAATGTAGCGACAGCTCCTGTATGAGGGTCTCAGCTTTCAGCGTTGGTGAACATGTTTGGTGCGGGTGCAGCTGCGGAACAGTCCTCACCGTATAAATGTGAAAAAATAACACCTGAAGTTATATTTACCGAACTTTAATATGAAGTGCAAGGAAATATATCACTAAAATATGCAGATTATTTTGCTGTTATTTCAGTTTCACATGGACTGCATCAATCTCTCTGATGGTGTTCAGTGCAAATTTTACAGTTTTTCCGTATCGACTTCAGACAAACTCTTCTTTCAGGGAGAAAGTGCGTTTGTTAAAAGTCATAAATAAAGGACTTGATACTGGTTCTTCCAATGAACCAGACTGAAATGATGGCGGCGGTTGGAAATATTTTTGGCCTCTTATCAAATTAAAAGTTAACGTGTAACATTTTGCCGTTTTCAGGAGGGAATCGTCTCTCTTGCCAGCGATTCAGAGCTCATTTAGGAAAACATCATCGAGCTGATCCCATAAATCAGGGTTTGATGGAACAAACACAGCTCTGAAGGAAGCGGAGCCACCTCCAGCTTGTCAACCTTATACAATCACTGAATAAAACGCTCCACTGATGCCAAACATACGATCCAGCTTTGGCGTGTCATACCCATTAGCCAAAAATTAACACTTCCATTCCGCAGGCGCCATGAATATCAATTTATGCGAGAGGGATTAAGATAGCGTTGGCAAGGGTGAACTCAGAGGTGCACGAAAACGATGGAAGCTAATACTATTGGAGTATTTCCACTCTCTCTTGCAGTTCATTACATTTAAGAGGTAACTTATGTATTTTTATAGCTCTATTTGTAGTCGCAGCTGTAGTTGAAAACATATAATCAGCTTGTAAAATATTTTTATACGTCCAGCCCTCGAAGAGGGAAGCGTCACCAAAGATAAGATGCTTGTTTTGAACCAGTGTTGCTGTTAAATACTGTGTATTTATACTCACATATATAATTATATTTTATTTACTGTGGTTCTATAAGGTTTTACCTTAAATGTGTCCAATGGCATTCACAAACGAAGCAAAGCCTGCAAGCCGGTTCCAGCAGTCAGCTCGAGCTACACAGCTACACATGCTCAATAAACACTTCATTCTCATCTATGTAACACCCCTCCCAGTTTGGCGGTCTATTTAAACTGACTGCACTTCCCATTTCTCTGTCTGCCTCTCAGTGCCTCTGTTACTCAGCATGAATATTGCTCTCTGTTCCTTAAGCCCCACACCACCCCAGCACCCACCTGCAGGCTCTGAGGGGGGTCTTAAGGGGTTTTCTCATCACTCGGCAATGTTTCTATGCAAACTTCCGTGGGGAGCGATGAGGTCAGAACCTTGACACCAAACTTAAAAAACTATACACACAAATATTTCAATACACAAAGATGAGTTGCTTGACTGAACTGCAAATGTTGTTTATCATTTTTTTTTGGATAGGATAGTTTTCAGCCATATAACATAGCAACATTAAGACTGAATGAAAATAACCCCCTTTTTTAGATGCTAAATTTAAGCCACGTCTGCCCAACCGAGACAACCTATTTCATTTATTTTTGAAAATTGAATATCTCCTAGAACACACACTTTAAAAATAAAATTCACTCTTTATTAAGTGATTTTAAAGTGTTAGGCCAGCCTGGACACTAAAGTTCTGCACTAGTAGCAATTTGTCAACAATTTGTCTGCATCATTGTTTAAGGAAATGACACAAACAAAACTAGAATAATTTTAAAACAAAGACCCTCCGTGTTGAGAGTAATAATCAGTCATTCAATGTACAACATGAAAACAGTGTTCACACTCTAATTTATCGGAGCTAGTAACACCAGGATAAAATTAAATCTAAATCTGACACGGCACAGTGAGAGCTTTTATTTAATTTTGCAGATTTTGCAAATTCATGTACTTGTGCAGAACTTTGTGTGTCTTGGTGGAGTATTGTTACTGTGCCAGTAGTAGAAAGTACATTTGCATTACATTCAAAAGCTGGTCTGTTTGGAGATACTGTAATGTGCTCTCTCTCTGTCTTACCACGTCACATCTGCACCACTGCAATATTGTCCTTTTTACACCGCTGCATTTAAGGCTTGATCCCATAATGTGACATTGAATAACACTGTATATATGAAAAGGGTCAGTCGGATAAAAATAATAACATCTAATAACATTTTTTCCACTTGAGTTAGATTTTAATGCAAGAATTAGTATTACATGAGTATGTGTTTTTGCTGCGTTTACTTATATAAACGCAGCAAAAACATTGCTCCCTTTGTCCAGCAGGACCAAAGACTCTCGGGCCTTCTGTGTTGCATTAAGACAGCGAAGGGGAAATCTCCATCAGCCTGTCAGACAACTTTTCAGATAATGCCTCGGAACACAGGAGACGTCACGGCATTTAGTCACATTAATCCCTCAGCCGCTGCAGTCAGACCAACCCCCCCCCCATCTTCTTTCAGACGCAATTTGTTTTACACAGTTACTTTTTCAAGCATTAAATGCTGCTGAGATCTGCAAAAGGCTGGTTTGTTTTATGAGTTGCCCTGTCCAGGGTTGCCAGGAGGGAAGAACAGGACAGCTTTTAATGGAGAGGGAAAAGGCTGACATTAAATCCAGGCCAGATGGACTTTCTCTTATCCTGCTCATAAAAGTTTCGAGGACAGTTCACAAATCAAAGCCTCTCAGTACTATGTTAAGCGTTCAAATTGTTATTGTTATTATACGTTTGCAAATACTGATGTAATTTATAGCTTTTTGAGCATAATTCGAGACTCATCCGACCCAGAAATTTAGTATGTCAGTGTTTAACAGTTGATATTAGGCTGATAAAGTGCCCAGGGCTTTTTACAGCCCTCCCTGGAAACTGAAACTCGGACAACTTTTCATGTGGTGTGAAGTAAAGGTGAAGATTAAGACCACGCGGGCCATCCACTCTGTTACACTAAAATGACTCCAGTGTGTGGAAAAGACAGGAAAGGCGGCAGCAGGTATTCTGTACAGCCGCAAGAGGGGGGAAAGTGAAATTCAAGATGCGAGGATGGAAAACCTGCAGCTCTCCGGGGATCAGTCCTCTTTCCGGAGGAGAGGAAAGTGGACCCCATTGTAGAGAGATTGTGTGGGGGTCTGGGCTTTTGGGGTCACTCACAATGATGTTGCTGCTAACATGACAACATATAACAGCACAAGAGGACAAGAACTTCCTGACAGACACCATTAACGCCCACGGTTTATTATGCATCGCATCATGCTGCCTGCCAGACGTGTTACTGTAACTCAAAGCTTGATTGTTTAGATTAGCTGGAAATAGGCCACTATTCTTGTACTTTCATATGCGTCAGAGAGGATTATTGCAGCTTTCTTTGCACATCAGGAGTTCACATAAACACAACATTATCTGTAACTAATATAAGGCATTTTACCTTACCTTATAAAACTCCTCAAAATGAGCTTTGTCTTGACTAGCTTCAACATTTTAGTGATCTTACCTTGATTTTTACCTACCTTTATGTTGCCGATATCTTTTCGTATGTTTATAAGGTGGTATTTTCACTTTTCTGTTAGCAAATGGTCCGCATGTGTCTGCGAAGTTGCTGGTTTGATGCCAGTCTCAATATGCAGATATTAAGTTAAAGCAACAATACGACAATATAAATACGCACTGCTAAAATATTGCATGTCGCCCAGATGGTCGCCCACCTGGAGGTGAGGTCTGCTCCGAGGTTTCTGCCATCTTTAAAGGAAGGTTTTCTGCACCGCTGTCACATTATGCGTTGTTAGTTAATTAATAACTAAATTAAATGATTACAAAAGAGTTTGATCTCGTCTTATTCCTCATGAAGTTTCTTGACTTTTGTTGGGAATAGGTGCTTTACAAAAAAACAAAACAAAAACTGACTTGACATAATTATGAATAAAATCTACTGTACTACACAAGAGTTAGGATTAAAATGAAGTACCCATACAGGAGAAAATATCTCATTCCAGGATGGTATTAATGAATTCATGTGGAGAAGGCTTTGAGTTAAAGCATTTTTTTTTTTTTGTGCGTAGCCATTTTAGCGTGTATGAGGCGAGGACATGAGATGTTTATTTCATGTAAACTATGAGTGGAAGCGGCACCAGACTCCATCAGACATAAAGGCAGATTAACCCCAAAAAGGATACACAAGTCTCACCCATTTACATCATAAGCACATTAATAAAGCTCTAATCTTACACAAACAGCTGACAAAGGGCTGCAGCTGCGCTTGTGAAACACTTATTTAGCAGGAACTTTCTGGAAAGATAGTCATGTTATTTGCACTAAAATTACCTCACTTCGTATGACGCCTCATGAAATGTACGTTTGACAGCCGTGAATGAATATTAATACGGGGAGCTGGCTCCAGTTTTGTTGCAATAAAGAATTTTCGCTTGACAAAAAGGCAAAGTTTATTCCAGATCTCGTGTAAATTATAACAAAATCTGACAGACTCAGGTGGACTGGGAGGGAGTATGCGATTACATCATGTCATTAAACATCCTTCAACTTATTTAATGGTGCTACTCGTGAGGGTTTACATGCAGCAATATTGTCAATTTTCTTTAAAAGCAGTCATTGACCATGATGATAACGCTGTTTGAGAACTTAGAGCTCAACAGCACACATGCCCTCTTGAGTGGAATCATGTAATTGGCAAAAA
>KV751333.1:10089010-10128633 GCA_001698575.1 Mola mola
AAAGATTCAAACCCTTCAGCCGATTCTCTCTGTCTCACTGTGTAGATGTTATAAAAACAGGAGTAGAATCTTGTGCATCTGGTCATCGGGCATGCGTGTCTTACCTGCGCGTCTGTCAGGCCCAGCATGGCAGCCAGCTGCTTTCTGTCAGGCTTGGTGACGTACTTCTGGATCTCGAACCTCTTCTCGAGCCCCTTCCTCTGCAGGTTGGAGAACACGGCCCTCGACCACGAGCGTTTCCTCTTGTACGTCTGCGGCATGGTGTCCTTGGTGAGGACAGCGTACGGGCCTGCAAGACATGCGGAGGACGCGGCGTCAGGAAAGAAGAAGAGAAAGCAGGGGGGGAGGGGCGAGCTTTTTTTTTTGTCTGCAGGTGTCTGGCTGGACTGCGCCAGCTTCCTGTCTGTCACAGTCCTACGTGCGTGGCTACCTGGGAAGGTGTCCTGAAACTGATGCTGGCCTGATTGCCTGCTGCTGCTGCTGCTGCCTAGTGAACTCATCATGGAGGGCGCGTCGCTCATCCCGGTCTCTATGGAGGAGAAGTACTGGCTGGCCGGCGGCTGTACGGGGATGTGGATGCCTGACTGACGGTTCGAGCTAACGATGGACGTGAGATCTGTTACAGAGCGAGAGATGAGGAGTTAAAGGCGGCCTGCTCGTTTGGAGATCCTGCAAGCGTCCCTGAGCATGCTTCAGCCGCGCCGCTGCTGTTTGTGGTTGATCCTAACCTCTGACCTCTCTGTTTTGGGGGCTAAAGAGGAGAGGGTTTCCCCCACTGGGCCCATCAGAGCGCACATTATGAGGGTCTTCCTACTCTCTCAACAAGTGTCTTAGTGTCATAAAATGATTTGACTGGAAAAGTTACTCACTGTTGTTTTCATTTGGACATGCCTTTACTTCATGGATAGAACTAAAACACCTCCCCTCTCACCTCTCAATGACGACTTTTCTCTGCCCTTTGGATCAAAGTCTGTCGACAATATCCTATCAATTCCGAATTTGAGGTCCTTGCTGGAAGGCGGCGGGGCTTGCTGAGGGCTGAACGCAGTTCTGGACACCGACGTCATCTGTAGTCCGTGCCTGTGGTACCGGGACGTGGGGCTCATCCTCGCGCCGTACACCGACGGCTCCGGCGCGACGGGAGAAGGGAGCAGCGGCGAGCCGCCGGAGTGCGCCAGCTGCGCGCGGTGGTGGTGGGGTCCCATATGCACCATGAGGGCCGACGAGCCCGGGATGTTCTCCGCATCCCCAGCCTGCAAAATATCTGCGATGCAGAACGACGGCTTCTTCATCGTATCCACAGCGAAGCCCCCCGCGCAGTACGCGGACCAGAGGCTAAAATTGGATGCGTAAAACGGGTTGAGCCCGGCCGTGTACATCCTGCAGCCCCGCGCGCGTCTTATTGTCACTCACAAGAGGGTATAAATGGCCAGGCATGTAAAAGAAGCAGGAGGGAGCGTTTAGGCTGGAGAGATGACCGTCCTCTTCGTGTCGGTGCCAAAATCGCTCTCCCAACTCTGAAATCCAAACCCCGCAGTTCCACTCCGAGGTTCCTCCGCAGACACTGATTGGTTGCGCTCCGAGCCAATGGACGCGTCGCGCTCGCCAACGCGACGCCCTCCTCAATGAGATGAGACACGCACGATACGCGGCGTTTGGGAGCAATTCTGAGGCCGAGATGATGGATGGATCACTTAAAGAGGACCCCCAGCCATGACTGCGCGAAGCAAACATTACACCCCAAACCTCGTGTCGACTCCCACCTTTTCTTTTTTTTTTTTTTTTTTTTTTTTTTTTTTTTGGGTTGTTTTTTTTGTGTTATGTTTTTACCACACACACACACGCAAACACAAAAGAGACTTCGCTTGCGTATAAATTATCTCTCACTCACTTTATATTTTTATATGACCTGTTTCCATGACACCAAACACATTTTTGCCCTCATAAAATTGGGGAAAAAGAAAAAAATAAATACAACAAAAACCGTATGTACAACAGGCAAAATGTTGGTTTAATGACGTGTGTTCAGAGAGCCACTATTAACTGCAACTCATCCTGTTATTGATGGGCCGGGATTTGCGTTAAATGAGCGGATATTCCTGCTAGATTTGGCCCCCAAATAGAACCTGCTACAGTATTTTAGGATACAGAAAATATCCTTATTTCTTCCGGAGCGGAGGAGAGGAGAGGAGAGGAGAGACGAAGAGGTGAGGCCGTGGAGCAGGAGGAGGAGGAGGGAGGAGGGGGGGGCTTTATAATGACTGTTAGAACTTCCCTTTTTCAATATTTGTGCAACTTTATCTCGACCTGCAAGTTGCACTGTGACGCAAATCCGTCCCCACGCTCATAATAAACAGAGGAAACCGATTCCCCTCGAAAACGAAAACACAATTAACTTCAGAGGCGACGCTTCATCCGCGAGGCCCCCGCACGACCCGCACGCAGGCGCTTCAATCGGTTCAAAAAAAAAAAAAAAATGGATTCAAAACGGGTAGAAAGACAACAAAACACCCGTCAGCGACGTTAACTTTGAAATAACGATTTGAAATAACGAGGAGCTTTCAGGGCCATTCGCGCGCGCGCGCGCGCGTTTCGGAACAATGGCCCGTGAAGGCCCGCCGTTCATTGGTCCTGGATTCTGGCGGGGCGGAAGGGCCCGATGACCCTGACCGCCTCCTATCATCGCGCTGTTTTCGAGTGACACTATTTCCGGATTAAATTTTGTTTTTTTTTTTTTTTTTTTTTTTTTCTTTTTTTTTTTAACCAGTTATTTCAGGTGCTCAAGAGCTTTTCAGTGGGAAGCGCACGCGCGCACACACACACACACACACACACACACACACACACACACACACAATACAAGGAGAGAGAGAAATTAGATCTATGTCAATTTTTTTATCATTATAATCTGTCAGATAATGTGTAAATCATGTTTTACCATTGAAAAAAGAGACGCATGGCACACATCAGGAGGGGGCACCCACCTCAATGAAAGATTCATGATCATTTGCTTGAACATCCTCCATCTTTCACTTCATCATCTTCACATTTGTTTTCATTCAGCGACCGCTTTGAGGTGACTGAGACCAACGAGCCGCCTTTATTTAAACACGGGCTGCCACCGGTGCGGAACACAGCGTTGTGTTCTCAGGAGAGAGAACATTTCTCGTATCAAAATTTGAATTGCGTCAAAATGGAGGTCAAATTTGCTCCCGGCGAGACATGAAGGACGCCCGTTTGAGCCACAGATCACCTGTAAGGAAGAGAAAGTGCCCTGCCGGATAGTTTTTTACTCATCTTTATGTCCCCTTTTCCAGCCCGTCCTCTGTGGGTCTGATGGCGGGTGGGATTTGTGCTGGTGCCAGCGACTCGTGCCTCTGGTTAAAGCGCTTGAGACTTTGCCTTCAACGATGAATTAAAAAAAAAACAAAACTATCACACCAAGTTCATCCTTAAAAAAATCAGATTCTTTGCTTTTAAACCAAAATGACGAGACTCACAGTGGGACATTATTACCCTGTAGTGTTTTTCATATTTTTTTCCAGTATCCCCTCTTTAATTCACTGCAATTTAGCAGCGGGATGTACATTTACTTCACAAATGCCGTTTCAAATTAAGGGTTTTCAGAATAATAAAAAAAAAAAAACCTCTAATAAAGATTAAATCATATGTTTTAAAATAACTGTCTGTGCTTGCTAGTATTTAAGTGAAACTCTGCGATCTAACATTCCTCTAGATTTATGCTGTGAGCTATTGAGGAGCCACATATAAGGAACCACTGCACTACTGTATATAAAAACACTTGAATAGACAGTAAAATGCTGCTTATGCTTTCCAATCATTCAAAGGAGCAGGCTTATATCATTTGAAGGCTTCTACTTGTACAGGAGGAGTACATTGTTGTAGTGCAGTTAAAGGGTTGGGGTTTTTTTTTTATAATAACAAGTCATATTATTGTATGTATTTGTTGTGAAAGACTTGATTTATGTCTCCCATTCATAACAAATTGTTACGAATTGTTAAAACGAGAGATCCTTCACTTCAGCTGCAGAGCCAAGCTGCTGCTGCTGCTGCTGCTGCCGCTGTGGATAACCTGAGGTTTAAAGCGTCTCCCCGAGCCTATTGTTGTGTCCTGATCGCTCGCTGTGTGTTTTTCAGGAAGCCTTATCAGCCCGGAGGAAGAAGCGAACGAGCACCTCGGCCCGTAGCTCTGCCGGATTACAGGCCGCGGGACAAGAATGAAACGATCTCTCCATTATTACACTGAGAATTATTGCTCCACCCCTGCAAGGCTACAGCTCCCAGCCAAGATTACTATTTCTGGCAATGTTTGCCTCAGGAAGGAACTTTCGCAGATTTAATGGGACCTGGGCCATTGTACACAGCCTTCTGTATGGCACGCTGCCATCATTTCCACACAGAAGAGAGGGAGAAAAAAGGACCGAGGCATGTTGACTAAAGTCAATTTCAAACAGGACAGACTTGATTAAGTGATCCTGAATGCTGCCAATATATTTCAAATTGGGCTGGCGGAGATTACTTTTAGTTAATAATAATCAGGACTGAGTGGCCTTCTTGCCTTACTTGTTTCTGTGAATTTATGCTCCCAGGAGCCAAATTTGAATAAAAAACAAGCATCTTTTCTCACATTAGAATTTGCATAAAAAGAAGGTGCTTAAAGTATGAAAAATGCCAGAACTTGCTATGAAATGGCCTTGTGCAACTGTATTTTATCATTTAATCCATTTTACAGTCACATTAAACCTAAAGGGTCATTAGAGTTACTTTATGCTTTATGTATTTATTTTATGTTCAAGTTTAAATAAAGTTTTCATGAGTGAAATAAGAGCCTTAAGATGACGGTTAACGGATCCCTTAATCCAATGTTTTTTTTTAAACTATTGACTAAAACAAATTCTAAATGTAACTTTAAAAAGGATGAACAATTAATGAATCAAAATAACATGAACAATTAAAGTAAATTGCAAAAATATTTTATAACTGAAGCTGTGAAATAATAAAAGACTGAAGTAAAAATTGCCGTGTTTGTATTCCGTAACTGAGTAATATTACAGTATAATGTATTTAGTCAAGTCAAATACTGAAAACTCTGTCTTGTTTCAAGCTTTGTGTGTATATTTTAAATCATCGCAGTGAAACAGAAATGATAATCATAAAACATTCATGAGCTAATTTTGCCCTTTAAATGTATGAGCAACTTCCACCACTGACATCATGTTCACTCTTAGGTTTTTTTTTTAAACAAATATCAAATACATTTTAAAAGCAATTTGTTAATATAAACAAAGCAAACAATCAACTAATGACAATAGAACTTTTAGCTTCGTTGTTATGTTAAGTGTCTGAGGATTTATTCACTTTGGACATCCAACAAAATAAAAGTTTCTGAGACATTTAGGGGTGAAAAAGGTCACAAGCCAAAAAACTTAAAGCCCTGCTTAAATCACTATTCATTCATAAGCTTATACCTTATTGTATTTTTGTTGTTCGCTTACATGAAGTGTCTGATTGAGAGCTGCATCATGTAGTTCAACACCAATCACCTGAAGCTCAATTTCAGAAGAGTTACGCTATTTTGCAGCATTCAAGTGTCTACTGGGGAAAAAAAAAAAATATGTGTAATAACATCCCAGCCACCTTGACCTTTGACCTCTCACCACCAAAACCTAATCGGTTCATGCTGGCGCCCAAGTGCCCATTAGTGCCAAATTAGAAGAATTCCCTGGGTGCATTCTTGAGATATGGTGTGCTCAGATGGACATACAGTAAAGCCTCCACAGAGACAGTATCGCCAACACGGAGGTGTAATTAATAATAACTGTCAGACCAATATGGTGGAGGAAACACTTAATCTGAAACTCAGTGTAATTAGAATTCGGAGGTATCAAGTGGCACAAAATGAAGGCGGTCGTGTAAAATAAAGTACTTCATAATGCAGAGGATCAATCTGACCAGCTCTCAGTAATTCTAACATTTTCAGGATTGGGACTTGTTTTTAAATAATAGTTTTACTCCCTTAATGTGGATGAACAGAAACACTGGGCGATTTTGAAGCCCTCAGTGATGAATTATTTATTATTGTAATGACGACTTGTGCCTCCCATCACAGCTTTTGTGAAAGAACGTTTTTTTACTCCTCCTCTGTGTGCACAGTTTAAAGCATTAAGTGGCCGTGAACTGGACATCGGAACGGTAGACTTCTCACACTCGTCCCGCCCTTCCCTCAGCTGTAAACAGCCTAAAGGGGCTGCTTTAATGGGAGCGTTTTAAATATGACGGCGACTCTGAGGCTTTTGTTTACATTCAAACAGATTAAAGTCGCCCCTTGAGCGACAGGTTCAGGGCCTCTCCGCAGCACTAGTGTGCAAGTGTACACGGTTAAATCATACACTGTGTGCTAAATACTGCAGCAGGAGAGACTGATGGAGGCACAACATGTCTTTATAACAAACCATTAGGCCTGCTTCTGCTGCTTCTCCAGCAGGCTGGAGAGCTGCCACAGGGAGCACAAACCACCACAAAAATTAATATTTACACAGTTTTATTTATGTTTGAAATGTCTTTTTCTTTTTGTAATTGCATGAAATATCTTTGCTAGAAGTAAACATTTTTCTATCAATGGCCAATTTTGACTTGATTATTCAGAAGTTTGCAGCCGTTTCAATATAGAAATATAGCGATCCTCTGATCTTTGGTACTAAAAAACAAATGTTTTACACTGTAAACTATCAAAAAGGTCTTTCTTCTGATTTTTTTTTCTTTTCTATTAGACGTTAAATGACTTGAACTGTGTGAGGGGATGAGTCAGTCAGACTGTATGCTCAAGGCGGGCTGATGCAAAGCAGAGCATCGAACAGTTCACATCTCGGTCAATCTGCTGCTGTTGGAAAAAACAAGATTCATCAGCCAGCAAACTCCACAGCAGAGGGTCTGAGGTGAGAAGAAGTTAGATTTAACCCCCAGAAACCTTTCTGTATCTACAGAATAGGGTTTATTCTTGTTGGGATTTCAACAGCAGATCAGTTTGTCCTCAGGGAGAGGACATATTTGCCCAGAGCTACTGGAAATGTTTTCCACCCTCTCCCTGGAGAGTCTTCTGCTTCTTTGGCCTATTATATCTTTTATTTTACTTTTTCGTGCCAGAGGCCATAGATCTTGTAGATCCAGCTGCAGTCTAAGCTCATTTCCATGAAACTAAATTTGCTTCACATCTATAAAACTGGGCTTGACATTAAAATTCAAATGGTCCCAAAGAGCAAAAATAGAGGTCATGTCACGTTAATCGGAATAACAACGTACCAATATGGTCTCTCTCAAATTGTTTCTCTGCCATGCACTGAAACTTTTATGGCACAATTTTCTTTTACATATACATTGACATAGTTTGTATTACTGAAAATAACATAATATGATGCCATCACATGACAGTACACTAACAAGGTTATTTACCACAAACAATATAAAGAACTGTGCCATTTCCTAGCCGAATGCTATCATCTAGTGGCCAAATTATGTAGTACAGTAGAAGACAGCCGGTCTGCTTTGCAGTGGTTTTGATTTGGCATGTTGGCCTTACAGCCAGAGTTAGTCTCCAGGAAATTGATGTGCAGAAACCCTGAAACTATTATCGAAATAAATCTGTACATGTCTTTAAGTTAAAATGACTACAAGTTCGTACAAATCTATCTGTTTGATGATTGCCGTAGATGTGCACTTGAGATCAGTTTATCCATGTGCTCAATTACCATGAATCATTGTGTACTTACTCAGTTGATCAGTGTATCCATGTGCTTAATTACAATGAATCAATGTGTACTTACTCAATTAACACATTTTCCTTCACCCGGCTCCTGTTGCTGGACTGCGTCATGTGTGTAGATCTCAGTGGGGGTTTCTGGGTTTAACCTTTGACCTGAGGAATACGCATGAGACCGGTCTTTAGGGAGGACTCATCAGGAAGCGTGGGCAGGTGTCAGCTGCTGGTGTTGGACTGTTGACAATGGACCCTGGACTGGCTTTTCACCTCACTCAGCCCCATTTTTCTTTTTAACTTAAAGTTTTGTTTTAATTTTTTTTTGCCAGAATTTTTTACCTCATTAGAGCCAATGTTTTTAGAAAGAAAACACTGTTGTTTAACCCAACATATAATAGTGGTCACTGGCATGTGCCATTATTATCATTCCTTTCCTTTTAAAAAAAGTATCTGGGCATGAAGCATTACTTTATTTTCAAGCATTCCATTTTGAAACTGGCTGTTTGTTTTTTCAAGTAACAGATTATTCTTTCAGTTTAAAATTGCCTTAAAAAATGTTAAAAATTAAAATGACAAGTTGAGAGATGATGACACCTTCAAACATCTTGTATATGGCAACTAACAGTTAAAACTTAAAATTAATCAAATATAAAGCACAAATCTTAACATTTCAGAGGCTGGAAAAAGAATATTATCTTCATCCATTCCAGGCGTATGCAAGTCAACACAGGTCTGAGCAAACAAATGATTTAATCACAATTCCCTTTTTTATGTTACAACCACAGCTTTTACAAAGATGTGCAAATCTACTGGTGCAGGAGTTCTGATATTTATATAAAATCCATTAATCAGAGAGCAAATATACAGACATCTTCTCTCAAAAACGAGACTGAACTGAAAAACCAGCGATACATGGCACACAGTACACACGTTGGCACAATTTACAACATAAAACGGATCGTGAGAACTTAACATTGCAGACACAAGCATTGACAGAAGCAATGTGACAATCTGTTTAAAAAAGTCTGAACAGAACTTGAAAAATTGTGTCACATAAATTTTCATCATGTGTTATTTTAACAAACATGTGCTTCAGTGATTCAGCACTTGTCAGTTCAAGCATTTTTTTTAATACAAAATATAAAAGAGGGCCTGGCACAAATATTGTCACTGACTATTAACTGCTTTAATGCTGATTCAGATTCTAGGCTCATTACACATGAACTACGATCTTTCAGGCATTTTACTGTTCTGTATTTGATAATTATGGTCTAAAGCTAAAAAAAAAACCCCCGAATCAAAATAATGGCGTATTTCATTATACATGTATAAGCCATAATCACCAAAATTAAAATAAAATAGCTTGTACTATTGCACTTTATGTGTACTGAATATAGCTTTTCACTTTTTGAATTAAATTATGCAAAAAAAATGAACTTTTCCACAAAAATTCTGTTTTCAGATGCACTTGTACAGTATATTTAGTATTATAAGTGGGCAGGTAGAAGGAGAGAGGCCGCTCTGGAATAAGATGCGAGACACAGAGAAACAGATCTGTGTGAGGCCGGAGGAAAAATCCCGGGGAGTAACACCAGCTAATGAAACTCTGGAGCTTCATCTGGAACCGCAGCACACAAGGCCTGCCTCTGGATTCATCCGATTGGACAACATCAAGAAAACAAAACTGACCAAAAGATTTGGAATAATGTCAGCTGCTTTTCTTCTCAACTCAACTGGAAAGATGCTTCTGACTGTAAAAACACTCTCTGTCTCATAAGCCCCTACAAAACACTTTGTGTAATAAAAGCTTTCTTTAAATTATCAGCTCGGGAACTTATGTGTTTCTGGTCCATATTTATATATTTCCTGTGTCAGTACAGCTGAAGATTATTCCTAAAACTATCCCATAAAACAAGCTCGTACAGTCCCACATCTTGGACCAGGTTCGATAAAATCTGCGGCTGGGAATAAAAAACAATGATTAAAATCTAAAAGGTGCAGCTTCCCGTAACCTAGCTGTCGTCATCCTCCTGCACCTTGCCGTTGCCCAGCAGTCTCTCTCTCTCTCTTGAGCTGCCATCCTCTGTGTCTACCAACGTGGCGCAGCACGGTATCCTGGCCAGCAGGGGGCGGTGCAGTCCGTTGTAGAGCGCCGTCCCCACCAGCAGGACCAGGAAGCCCAGCACCTGCAGGCCGTGAAATTTCTCCCATCCCAGCCCCAGGCTCACTACCCAGATGACCAGCGTGCGCAGGCTGTCCAGCACCATGCGAGTGGTGGCGCTGATCTCTTTGGTGACGCTGATCCCGGCAAAGTTGAAGAAGGCAATGCTGACCGTGTTGCCCAGCAGAGCCAACAGGATGAGAGGCTGGTGGCCGATCTGACAGAAGGCGTCCAGCGCGTCCTCCAGGACCTGGCGTGGGTTGTCGCTGAAGTTGCCAACGTGAATGAAATACATGGGGATGAGGAGCAGCGACAGGACGACAAACCCAAACAAACCTGGGGATAGAGGACAGAACTTTATCTGACCGATCACTTGGACTTACTATAGACATTTAAATAAGCCTGTTGCATAAAGCCTGTCTATGAGTGACTTATTTAAGACTTAGCTTGTTGTTCTATGCATCAAAGGGTTAAAAAGTCCGCCTGAAATGAAAAACTAATTTTAACCCATTTAGATCACATCCTTGACCATATTGTCACTTATTAAACAATATGTCAAAAAATGCCAAAAAACACATTTCTTTGTATTTTTATATGAATATCGGACATTGTTTTCTTCCAGTAAAACCACATCTCACGTGAACTTAATCACCATGTATGAGCCAATTTTCAACCAATAATGTCATGGCATCCAGCTGTCAATCAATCTTTGTGTTTGTTGTTCAGCAGAGTTCAGCAGAGCTTAGTGAGGCTACGACCTTTGCTGTAGTTACCAGCTATCCTGATTCATCCCAACATTACGGCTCGCCATCTTGTGATTGGCTCTTTCCCGGTTCAGTAGGAAATATGTCATGACACAGCAGATTGACGTCATTTTCAGGGGGACTTTAACAGAGGAGAATTGAACTTGTCTTCTCAACTCCTTTCCAAAATTTGTTGTACATCGTTTTTATTTTATCTTGCTATTAAATAAAATGAGCACCAAATGATTGTTTATTTCAAATTTGCATAATTTATATGTAAAATCGTGTCACTCCTGATGGGAATAAACACTTGGAAATTCCCCCTCTGATTTATTTACTATTCCACGCCGTTTATTTGTGTCACCCTTGCAAGTGCATTGAGGCTAAGACCAGTCTTAAACTAAGTTTATGCAACTGACCCAGGCAGTTGCAGAATGTCCAACACTCACTCTCATCCTGTTTTGGTCTCATTTAGCAGCTGATGTAGTCGGTCTGCCTGCAGTTTGGTGATTAACATAGAACCTTCAGGTTCCCTCACAACATCTGCTTGATAATACTAGAAATTACAGCGCAACTGATATAGGCTGATTTCATATCAGTAGTTTAGAAATGGATAAAGTTGAGAGCCGACTAACTGAACAGCGTGACACCTTACACCCCTAAGAAAAATAAAAAAAAAAATCAAAACCATTTGAAGCGAATGACCTTTGAACCTTTATTTGAACCTAAATAACATTTGCACTGAACATAAACTTTAAGTGATTAATAATAAATCTGGAGCTGATCAAACCAACTGTAAAAAAAAAAAATAAAATTGTGGGAGTTATTTTTGGTTTTTCAAAAGTTTATAACTCCAGGTAAAAAAAATGACAGGTGGGGAGACAGACGCAAAAATATAGTAGTTGAAAAACATTTTATCAGTGCTGATTGAGCCACTGAACCAATTGATCAGTCTTCCTCTACTAGAAGCAGAGTACTGTAAAACTGACTGAAACTGCAGAGTAATGATGATGACTCTCTGTGGTTTTTTTTTTTAATTAAATGTGGTCATGCTAATATAATATACAGATTAGAGCAAATAACAGCATATCTGCATAATCGTATGGCCAAAATCTTTGTACACAGTGTTGAAAAGTTCCTGTTTTTGGCAGTATTACTCCTTACTTTTATTCATATTTAATATCACTGTCATAATGATCAAATACTATATTATAGATATACAGTATGTTTATATGTTGGAAAACAAAGGTAAAACTGCTTTATCTGTAGCTGTTTTTTGACATTTGACCTTTGTCTTCCATTGACTTTCAGGGTGAAGATTCTTAACCTCAAAGATTCCCAGATCACCCATCCCAACAGGATCTGAGGTCTTGCAGGAGTGTAAACAATAAAAAACACGTTACATGGAACAGGAGATAAGAAAGTGCTGTACCTTCAGTACCAACAGCCCGAAGAGGATGGACATCGTGTTTGTAGACAAACTTTTCCTCCAGGACCATCTGCACCGAAACAATGATCTGAGCCATGATGATCAGAAGGTCTCCTGCAGGACATGAGAGAGCAGCAGAATTCATTTTAATATGACAGGTTTCCATAATACAGCAAATATGGCAAACCGCAACTTAAATCCACCTCACCTGTGATGACATTACTGAGTTTGTGCATGTCGTCCTGGTGCTTGTTCAAGAAGTCAGCCAGGCCCACGATCACCAGGCCCAGGATGGTGGTGAGGATGCCAAACCACTGGCTGGAAGACAGGCGTCGGCCCAGGAATGCTACAGAGAGCAGACCGGTGAAGATGATGACGGCTCCGCGCAGCATCTGGAAGCTGGACGCGCTGGTCATGTTGAGAGCTGGAAACAATAAACAGCAACACAATTTTGATGACACATGAACAAAATACATCATAATGCCCAATTAGAGCCATGAGACCTTACAATAATATCACAATATTTTAGGCCATATCATGATACATATCGCTGCATTCCTCCACAAACGCTCGGACTAGGCAGCAAAAATGGTACTGCACCCTTTAAAACTAGAAATGACGTATCTCAACAACGAGTGTGACGATACACTATATTCCCAATTCAATACAAATGTCAATACACAGATTTAGGATACGTTAATATACCAAATATACTGATGATTTACTGCTGTTTTAAAAAATAAAATTGTGACAATATTTCACTATTGGGAGATTTCTTGTTACTTCCCTTCAGCTGATAAGATAAATGAGCCACTTACCAACGTACATGAGAGACGTGGCCGTCATGTCGCACATGGCAGGTGGGAAGAAGAGAAGGGGGTTAAAGCTTTGGCCTGGGTTCATCTTGGGCTCTGGGCTTCGTCTGTCATGGCAAAGCAAGAGGTAGAACACCACGAGGCAGCTCAACTCACCCAGAAACATACCCACCGCCTGGTGGAGACACACATACAGGAGAAAGGGATCACGCGTTTATTCAAACAGCAGATGAGAAAAAGCAATTTACTCATTTAATTCAATTTACTTATTGCGGAAAGTGCACAATAACCCACTTGAGCAGCATTGCCACATTTCAAGTTAGTGTCGCTTCTTTATGTACATATTCTGAGGTTGCTTAAAGTGCAAAGACATACAATTATGTGAGCATATTCATGGGTTAACAGAGCTGGCTTTGATTTGAAAATATAACTGCTGATACAACACCTACACTTATAATCATATAGTAAATATTTGAGGTGTGACAATACATTGTGAATCATGGTATTCATATTGTGAAACCTCAATAAAATTATATAGTATTTGAAAATGTGTACCGTTCAATATATTATGGTTGAGAGAATTAATTAGTAGGAATTTTGGAATATGAATGTGTCGCGAGACATATTGAAAATGTTCCTGTGTATCGTGTTTTGTTTTGAAACATGAAAATAGTGCATTGTCACGGCCCTAAAAAATAAAATAAAACAGACATATACTCAAATTGTCAGTGCTCTCTGAACACAAGCAGCAAAACTTTGCTAGATTCGGTCAAATTCTGATCTGAATCTGGAGCTAAATGCTCAAAAAATTAGCCATGACAAGGTCAGTTTTTGGTGGTTGACCAGTATTTAATAACTGATTAATACTGCAATTGCAATACAATACTATTGGTTGAACTTCCATACTTCACCTGTAGAAATGGGTGAGTGAACTTATGTTCAGGGGCATCATGGCAACCCTTCGCTGAGAACATGTCGGCCCATCTGTCAGAAAGGAAGACATTATTGCCACTTAATTATAGATATTTTACTGGAGTTACGGAATTCAGCTCTATTACAGCTCTACTTTTTCACTTAATTCATTCTTTGCGGGTCTAGAATTGAATTCTTTAGTAGACTTTCTCCTTTTGGATTCTCCCAGACTAAAGGTTTGAAGGTTTTGATTCACTGCACTGTCACATATATAAAAGCGACACTTTAAAGTCACATGATTTGATGAGGCAGTTAACCCATTGACTTTTATAGTCAGACAGTTGTGGGAAGCATGACCAGCATGTGAGTGTCCAGTCCGCATTAAAAAATGCAAGATAAGGGAATGTGGGCTTCAAAAGTGATGACACAGCGCTTCCTTTAAATGCAACATCTTTTGGGCTTGTGAATGTAATACAGAGCTTTTGTGACCTGTCCTGTATTTCAAATCATTGTGTTTTGTATTAAATGTTTTAATGGGGTGTATGTTTTCTTCTGGAAGGAAACTAAAACTACAAACCTGCTGTATATGATCTCAGCTGTAGAGCCTTAAAGGCAGTGATTCAGCACCGCAGTGAAACTTAACCTGCTATTAGCTGTTTTTTTTCTCAGAACTACATGACACAGCTTGTTTTGTCGACATATCAGCTATACAAACTGGTTAGCTGATATGTGTGCATGTGCTGACCACAAAGATTGATTCTGGAAACATCTTCCTTCTGTGGCAATAACAGAGAAGCACTTTACTTTTACCTACCAAGAAAAGAGAATTGTAACATACATATCAAGTGATTGAGAGAATAAAGAAATTCATAAGGAAAATGGTTGTTTGCTGCAGCCCTGAAATATTTCAATTGGCATTTCAGGACAGAATGTTTATTAAATCATTTTAATGAAATTGTTATTATTAATAATTTTTAATCAAAATAGTAACATTAATATAATTGGATTTTGGACTAAAAGAACAAGTTTTTAGGGGTTTTCATTGTATTGACAAACCATGGAAATTACCATCAAATGCATCACTAAAATGTGAAACAACCAGTTTCTCAAGCCTGGAAGTGTTTTTGTTAAGCTCATTGAGCCCTATAAAGAGGGAACTATTGCCATGTACATCTTCCTGTCCGTGAATGCAGCTCATGTAACCGAGGGACGGTGACAGAGTTAACTCACTCCTTTTGGACAAATCCTGCGTTTTAAACCAGGTTTGAGGAGTTGCTTCCTGACAGTGACCTTATCTTGTCTGTCAATAACGATTAAAAAAAAATAGAGAGCACTCCCATTCAAATAAAAAAAGCGTCTTACAAACCCATTAGCGGCTTGATAAAGACGTTTATATTAGCCGCCTGATAAGCTCACAATCTAAGCAGACATTGAGCTGATTATTTAGCCAGGTACTGTTACCGGCGGACACACAGCTACTCTCTAACCTTAACTACGAGACAGTTGCATGTTAATGATGTCAATTAAAAACACGAAAGCCAGTTAGCTCGACAAATTGCCAAAACAATGAGCTAACAACAATGCGATTAATTATATATTGTTTAAATACGGGTTCTAGCACGTTTGTCCTACACCTAAATGAACGGTAAACACATGACATCAGCAGAAACGATAATTGTCACTACTCACTTTGCCGATAATGTGTTGATGGAGCCGGTGGTGAGCATAAGTCCCGCAAGGAACAGCTGGTACTTTGTCCAAGCCATGCTGGACGTGAGAACGGGACACAAACACCAGGTAAAAACTACCACCAAAAAGAGGTTTTTGTTCTCAGAGACCCAGGTTGTTGTTCACGCTCCCTCCTTCCTCTAACCGCAAACGCCACATGACAGCTCAGTCAGCTGACCTCTGAGCGACGGTTACGGTGCATTCACGTCTATCGGAAAGTATGAAAGAACAAAATGGTTTCATTCTATTTGCTAGTAAAAATCGCGCAAAAACACCTCACCAGTGTTGTAAAAAGGGTACTTGAAAACGTTATTTGAGTACATGTAAAGTCACCTCACTCAAAAGTGACCGAGGTAAAAATTGAAATCACTTTCAAAAATTACTGAAATCAAAGTTCTAAAGTAGCCCATACATCCTTAAGCAATAAAAAAAAAAAATCTGGTGTTAGAGTATACCTGAGTGTAGTAGTAAAGTACAACTAAAATAAACAGATTTTTTAAACAATTAAAACATATGCTCCATAAATAGAATTAGTGCTAATAGTATCAGTGCTTGTTTCGAACAATAAAGCTTTAGGTCGTAAATGCATGTTTTTAATTTTTTGGGGCAAAAGAACAGAACCAGATATTGTTTAAGTAGCCTACTTTTGTCTGAAACATTACAACCACTAGAGGATACGTAAGAGTGTCCGAGGAGTCAGTAGAGGCAGCACGACATGTATCGTTAACAAACAGCAGGGGGAGTCAAAGACCACACACGCACACACGCACGCACACACGCACACGCACACACGCACACACACACGCACACACACTCACACGCACACACACTCACACGCACACACACTCACACACACACGCACACACACTCACACATACACACATTCACACACACTCTCACCACTTGGACTTCAGCGGGACCTCAGTAAATGTTCCCCTGTGTGGTACACACATTCACACACACTCTCACCGCTTGGACTTCAGCGGGACCTCAGTAAATGTTCCCCTGTGTGGCCTCACACTGTGTAAAAATAGAACATGCACTCAATTTTCCATGAGGATTTTGTCCCAGAGTGCTCATGAGATCATTTCTAGGCTTTTCAAGAAAAATAGAAAAAAGAAAATGTCATCAAGAGTGGAGCTAGCAATAATCATTAAAGGCTGATCCATAGGGGTCATTTGACAAATTCTTCTAAAACATCAGGAATATATTGGCAGTGCTACCTTTAATATATCTGTGGCACTGCACTCACCATATCACACTCTGATTATTAGCATTTGCTTGAAAAATACACTTCTGTCATCTTCGAATTCTGGAAATTAGAAGGGCTGGATGAAGTTTGCTATGAGTGATGTACAATGATGAAATCAAACTCATATCAAACATTACATCAAAACAAGCCCTGGTGCATCTTCTGGGAACCAAGAAAGGCTGTACAGAATTTGCATTGAGATCTTGAAGTCCTGACCATTGTGAAGAGACGAACAGAAACTTAGAGATAAAACAAACTAAATAGTTCACCCTCTTTGTAGCATGAAACAGAAAAGTACATTTTCATCCTCAGCATGAAATGTCAAGATTTTTATATCTCAGGGGAGGTACAACTTAAAAATTAGAATTCATCATCTGGGGGCCATGAATGTCAACATCATTTTAATGGCAATCTGGCCAAAAATAACATCTCTGGGTTAAGCGGGGTGAATCCATACCTAAACTATTGATTATTGTTGCTGTCCTAAGGTGCAAGAAACACAACATCTATGGCAGCCATGAAAAAAGCTCAAGCGACTAGAAGCATCATCATTTCATGCTGAATAGCCTGGAAACATTTGATTGACAGCCAACCTCCAGCAGTGTGAGGTCGGGCCTGTGGAGAGAGCAAAGGTGGGGAGGGTTTATGTACAGGCAGCTCATCTGAGGCCACAGAGATGTGACATGGTCAGTCGAGCAGCATTTTGCAGACTGTTAAGAGGCGTCGTGTCCACCTTTCTGCACCACCACACTGAAGTGACCACAGAATTATTCATGATCACCACTCAGCAATGCCCACCTTGTGCATACCGGGCACACACATCACTGGGCCTCTGTGCTGTTATATAACACGCTCATCTGCACGGCACAGAGCAAGAAAGAGATCGATCAAGACAGATCATAGATCGCCTGCTGGCAAATCCAATCAGTGATATAATAACATTGATTTAAATCTGTGTGCTTTAATCATAAATATTCAGCGTTACATAACACTAAGAAACATATATAATGAAATAACAATGCGACACAAAAAGTGTTCAATGTTTCGCAATAGGATTAATACAACATAAAGTTTAAGGAGACGAGTAGATACCATCAGTAACACTGACATGCAAATGTTTTATCAGGTTTAAGTAAAAAATGAAATATTTTTTTGCAACCCCCAGCTAACTAAAAATTGAATGTATTGTTGAAGTATTCTAATGTACTTAATGAATCAGGTATGGATCCAGGAGTCATTACGTCTTGCCTATTTTTCCACAGCAAAATAAGGAGCAAAAACACAGAGGAAATGCAAAAGAAGCAGATTGTGCAGGTGAGATTCAGAAAAATCCCTCCAGGCTTCATGATGGGATTGCACCTTCGTGTGCATTGCATTGAAATACAGATGTCAAGCAGTCAACAAAGTTGTAACAACAACATGTAAAAATTGAAAGTGAATCAAAAATGAATATTAAAACCAAAACATTATATATGAAAAAAGGTTAATACATAGATAAAAATACACATATTAAGAGTGTGTGGACCATTGTGTGTATATAAGAGCATGCGTGTTTGTGTGTTGTCCCCAAAAAAATTAAAATGGCAGCAATGAAAAACAGTCTCGGTCTCTGAGATGTTTACATTCTTGAACGATGCTTCTCCTGGAGCTGAGAATGAGACTGAATGTAAAGCCCACAGCTGCGATGTCACAACAACTTACATATGGACATTTTCATTGTTTACAAACAAAGCTATGTGCTGTTTAGAGGTGATTATCCGTTCCTATTTTCATCTGTTTTCAAGTACAACATGTGTCACATGATTATTTTCTCTATTGCACAAACATCTTGATATACTTGTTGTAATTAAAGCATATTTTCTTTGAAACTGTTTTAAACCGTGTCAGGGACAAAAAGAGGGCACTTAATGGCATTTTGTTCACTAGAAAGGTACACTGGTAGGCATTTTATCACATTTTTTTTTCCACCGGAAGGGTACCCTGTCAAGCATTTTATCACATTTTGGCCATCAGAGGGGTGACCTACGATGTACTGTGTTGCGTTTTGTGCACTGAAAGGACATCCAAAGGTGCATATTGTCATGTTTTATCTACATCAGAGCATTTAAGAGGGCACTGGATTTTATTTTTTTTTTCAAACATCAATGGGGTCCATTATTGAAGATATGGTCTGGTTAATTGGTTCAGAATGAGAAATAGTCACCTGTTTGGTATGTCCCATGACAGCAGCATGGCCTGGATTGTTGAAAAAGCATAATGTTACTTCAGGAATAAAACTCAAATTAGCATTACAAATCTGTAGCCAAACTTAGATAGAAAACACATTTTTAAAGCATGACGCAATCTGACATTCAAATTATCGGGATTCTTCTCAGTTATTCCATTAAAGAGCATGGCTTGCTCCAAGTGTAGCCCATATTTGGCAGCAGCGACACTTGGATAACGTGTGAGGGTGAGTAGAGTGAGAGATCACTGTAACTTACTCTGAGCAGAGACGACACAACAACTTCTTTAAATGATAATTACTTCAAACATTGTTGATTAAAAATAAAAAGACAAATATCAGTGTAAGCATTGTAAGTGTAAGCTTAATCGCATTTTTTATCAAATATGTGGCAAGATCGGCGGACTTTTCTCTCCTGACTTTGCTGTTATGCTTTTAAAATGTCACAAAATCTGTGACGCGGCCGAGGCTGACCTGTGACCCATCTTCTTTAATGTCCTGTCGCTTCCTCTCCATCATCCTCTGTATCAGCAGCACACCAGTACAGTCGCGTGATGATGCGTCAGTCACTGAGGCCTGTCATTGCTTATGCAATTGCTCTTCAATTGTCCTCAGCGTTCGAGTGGATGCTCTGTTGAAGTCCCCGTGTGGCCTTGGGAAGCCGTCAAACACGCAAGAAATTTTGAAGTAGCCCAAACCTTTGAGAGATTTTGATAGTGGAAGATTGTAAGGATTCCAGTGGAGGGAATATAAAGCATTTTTGACACTGAAAAAGAAAAAATCTACCATCTAATGGCTGCCTGGGGATTGCATTTCATTTATTGGCTGTTATCTTTCAGTTCACATCGAGTCCACTCAGTATTAATGCTACAAACTCATTAGGGTGGTACTCATCGGTCCCCCGACCTCTTTAGATGTTTGACAGAGCCATCATTTACATGGCACTCGCTGGTGCACATGACCTTAGGCAACCCCTCCAACAACTGATGAAGATCTTGTTTGGACAGAAAGTGTTGTGATGCATGAGGGGGTCATTTATTTTTCCACACTGTTTTGGGAGAATGTAGCAGAGTATTTTATTTTTTCATAAATCACACCATTCCCCTGAGAGACTGACTGAGAAAGAATAAACTAGTTACATAAAAATTATGGCTTACAGTACATGTCTGCCAGTTACGCAGATTTTTATGGTCGCTCCATAGAACCAAGACACCTAAAGCTTTGTCTATATATTGTTACCATGCACAGAATATCCAAATTCTTGGAAGAATAGAGCAGAATCTTACTGGTGGTGTAAATTGCATGGCTGAAATATTTTATATTGATCAATACAGTTAAGTCAAGTGGAGAGTTAAAAGAAAATGTAATTTACCTAATTTAGGGTTTTGCTCTCTACCACATCCCTCTGCGTATCGCCTTCTTAAATACACAGAGTGAGAGCGAGAGAGGAAGGAGGTTATCCAGATGTAGTACAAAAGGATCTGAGTGGCCAACAGGGAAAAATGACTTCCCACTCGGGCTGATGATGTTGGGACTATAAAAAGATAAAAAAATTAGTGAGCATTATTTTGTCCTATATTTTTTTTCATGTTCCATGTTATCTGTAGTTTTTAGTCTTGCCACATAAAACGCATCAACAGGAGTTTAATGAACGTTATCAACAGTGCTCTCTATCTACAGTAACATCAGGAAGTTAGCAGGCAGTCAACATGGAGGATATCCTAGCTGTGGTATGAGAACATGGGCATGTCTCTGTTGCATATGAAAAGAAGCAGGATTTTTAGTCATTTTTTGTAAGTTATTGTCTAGCATTTTATTCATAAATTATTACCTTCATCAAAGTAACACAAAGTTTACTTTAATAACGAGAAGGATCCGGCTGCGTGTAAATAGTGAGGAACTTTAAGAGTCAGTCTATTGCTCCTGACGCTTTCCAAAACCAACACGGACGTCCACTTTTTGGTGCTCTAAGATACAAAATGGTAACCACCATAGCATCGCTAATAGCCACCCCGATGCCTTTTAGTGCTTCCTAGCATCGGTGCTGCTGTTTCTGAGGTCGCACATGACTCATCAGATTAAAAAAAAACAAAAAAAAGGTCCTACTTGTGAACGTGAATGATTGCTGATTGTTGACTGCTGATCTACCAGCAGTTAAAAAACTGGAGTGTACATGGTCATTTTGGTGTAAAAGGGATATAACATTCTTTCAATGTCAGTAATTCATTAATAATTAAAATATGTTATGTTTTTACCTTCATGATTTGGTTTGTTGGTTTAATTGTCCGTTGGCAGAGCAAGGCAAAAACGACTGAATGGATTTTACACATCTGGGTTGGGGGACGGACAATGACCTCAGGGATGACCCATTTATTTCAGATAAACAGGTCCCGGAATTCTTATTTATGGGGGCTGTTGAGCCTCGCCTGAATTCTGCGCTCTCTGAGTGCTTTTAGTTATTAATGATATTACTGTCGTCATAAATCCCACTTGAAATCATTGTCCACGGGCCTTGTCACATTCCTTGCTGTTGCTCTTACACAACCTCTGTGTATGGATTTCATGGCTATCACATATCTGCGCTGATTATCTAACCTTCGAGGAGCTTTGCCACAGTGCCAGGGTGTGCGAGGGTACGGAGAGCCTGGCAAATTTTCCCGCGGATCTTTTTGGAGGACACCTAATAACAAGTGACACAGGCGCGGCGCTGCAGATTTGATATTAACCCAAGCCGACATCAGAAACATTTCTGAGGCTCTCAGATGTTCTTTCTAGATAAAAAGGCATGGTTGAGATTACGCCATGAAGACTGGGGATGTGATACCTATTTCAGTCACTTACACACATCTAAGGCGTCAAGCATAGACTAAAAACTGGGCTTCTCTCATCCAAGTTACTTACTGTCAAGCTCTGAAATCTGCTGTAACACAGCATCTGCAGGATTTTCCTGTGCCTCTCTTACAACATTGCTACAGCATGTTTATATATCCTAAGCTGAACATTTTGTGAAATTTTCCTGCCCTGCAACCATTCTTACTAATGAAAATTGTATTCACAAACACAGTGAGCAACTTTTGTGTGTGCTGTCAAAGCAGAGTTGAAGTTCTGAGTTTGATATGTGACACAGACTCCCCGAAGCCCTGTCTTCTCTCTCTCTGTCTGGTAAAAGAGGGTGTTGCTTTTTCGGGTTTGAAATCAATCCATTCTGACGTTGAGGGGAAGAAAAGGGGGCTCCGAAGGACAAAGTAAGAAGATCATTAAATATGCATATCTATATTTTGATGAACAGTTTAAATTTTACCTTTACTCTCACAAGCTTGAGTGGAAATACTCCACCACTGTCTTCAGGTGCAAAATGAACACAGACTTCTGCAGATTTAGTAGATTTATGTAAGTGCAGGAGTCAACCAGGCAGACATCCCCATTAGTCACGACTGACTACGCACCGACATGCGGATGATACAACACCAGAAACACCAGCAAAAGTCTCAAACAGGACTCTGCGTGAAGACCTGGATGCTTTTTGCATGATTATGATTTCAGTTGCTGTTTAACAGCTGGAGCAGGACTTTAAGATGAATCTATTGAAATCTATAGATTTACTCTAGAAAACGTACTTGTTTATAGGTTATTGCATTGAATATGTAAATATACTGTTGATCATTTACATTATCGTACATGTCCTAGTTTACATTCTTCATTTCAAGCATCATTTAAGATGGAGCAGTGGTTTCCCTCCGCTTTGGCTTGCGACCCCAGAAAATGTGATATGTTTATGAAATAGGATAAATGAAATGAAATGTGTGACCCCTTGCCCCTGTATGTCTGCTAGTTATGAATGATCTTTTCCTGCTGTTTACTTGAAACATTTCTAGAGGTAAAACTGCCCAGTAATTACTATGATGTCCACATTCTGTTGTGGAGCATATGTGTTTTTCAGCATTCCTATGCGGTTAATCGTCTTATAAGATCTTCCAGGTTTGAAGGAGTAAACTGGCTGACACGGACATTGTGCGTATTTAGAGAAACATTTGGGATTAATTAGAGTCTCAGGATGTCTACCAGGACATCAATTTCTAACAGATTATTGCTTGAGTCCCCAACTCCTCCAGTCCTTGATGAAGACACTGGATCCAAAATTGCTCCAGGCAGTGCGTTAAGGGAAGCTTTACAAATACTGAAAATGTACAACATAATACACACCTTGCACCAGGCTTAACCAATATGATGTTGTAATATGAACTAAATTTGACATTCGAAAAGTAATTTGGACATAAATGGAGTCAAATATATTCATATAGCACCAATTCATGACAAAAGTCACATGAAAACCTCAGTGGAGACTCCAACTCCAGGTGGATGACTATGCAGAATAAACAATAGCAAACATCCAATTCACTTTCTCATTTAACGCCTTATGTTGGTCACAGACTGGAGGTTCAGTGAGCTTTAGAGTTTGGCCGCAGCACATCAGTGATGGTGATGAAATCAGTAATATGGCTCCTGGTCCAATTCTGTGTGCTCTCTCTGGTTTTCCCGCCTGCTCACTGTCTCAGCTGACGGCATCAGCTGATCTGAGGAACATCTTGGCAAGTGCCAACAGCTTGTTTGGTCATGAAGCCATGCGAGCAGAACGATTACAGAGAAGGGAGGCTGAGGGGTGGGAACGGAGAGGGGTTGGGAGGCAGCAGAGCATTGCCGGAGGTCACCGTTATGTAACACCACTAATGTCAGACCATCACATAAGATGAGATCCTCCCCAGTCCCTGTTGCTGGATGCCATTTTCTCTTTACTTCAGTTAAGATAATCAGGTTCTGAGGTGGTCACGATCTGAATCTTCTGAGCTGTGGCCAGCGTGATTGAAATGTAAAATGATGGTGGCACAGGATCAGTGTGATCAGAGTCATTTATTTAGTTATTTTTTTTAAAGTGTGAAAATAAATCCTATCTGTCATCCGTGTGTAGTGCTTGTTTCTGATTTCGGACACAGTTACACAGCACAAGAAAAGCATCTGGGTGAACATTCCTCATGTGATTGCTTTCACATTTTACCAATAGCATACAAAGCAAGTACGACAGAAGGCATGACAGTGAGGACGTCAGGTAACTCCTGGCAGCTATGACAACTATTGACAGATATAACAACACATTTCATCAGCTGGTAGAGAATGTGTCAATCTCATTGAATTCTTGGTATTTTACATTTCAGCAAATAGGGAGCCACTATCTAAACAAAGAACATGTCAAAAAAATGTCCTTTTAAAAATTCTGTTATGTATTGATTTTAGGTGAATGTTGCTGATGTTTAGCGAGGCCATATGGACAGCACGTTAACACTCTCTTACTAGATCCTTTAATTAAAGCTTTCCAGTGAACTCAGTCAGCACAATACAAATTAAAATTCGAAAAACAATGACTCGCTCAGGCAAAAGTGACTAATTTGATTGCTCATATGTGATTGATATTTTGTTGTTTTATTTTTTTTCTTAACAGTGGGAACATCTCAAATTGAATAGAATCAGATCTTTATGAGTTTGTTTAGAACACCTTCATATGTGGTCTCCTGCACTGAGCATGCTCACATCATTGTCACATTAATTTCAGCAGTGATGGACAGGGGCGAACATGAAGGATCACAGCAGCTAAGAGATGGAGGAGCAAATTTAATAGATCAAGTAGAAGATTTTTCAATAAAAAAGCCCACTGAGGCGACACAACACTGTCCATTTTGATGATGAATTGTCGTGCTAAGGACATTTTTTGTTAATTGTCGACATGCATGTTGTAAATGTGGGGCCATGAAACATCTCTGTTAGATACAGGTCACGTGTAAGAATAAAGGTCAACAGTCAGGGCAAAAGATTTGAAGATTTGAAAAACCAAAGTTGGACTTGGATCACTCTCATCCACAAGCAGAGACATACATTTTTTGATTACATTTCTGTCTTTTGAAAAACGAAATTCTTCAGGTATTTGTCTTTGAACATGAAGTAAAACAGCTAAAATAAATCACAAAACAGAGACGCTTCGGAAAACAGATTTCATAACAACGAACACGGAACAGCAATGGCTGATAATGTTTGTCCTCTCCATTTTGATTTTGCTGTATTTAATCTGGCTTTGGGAGTCGGTGTTGTATCGACATCTGGACATCATCAAAACGTTAAAGCGATGCCGACATGAGTCAACTGTCTGAGCTTGCAGTCAGACAGTAAAATGGAAATACCCTTCGATCAGGGCGAAACTGAATGAAACTTTTCATCTTCAGTTAAAGGAATATTTCGACATTTTGGATAATATGTATATTCACCCTTTGGCCCACAGAGTTACATGAGAAGATCCAAATCACACTTACTGTATATGAAGATACAGTTAAGTTCAATATAAACTACAAACAAAGGAAATAACTAGTTTCCCTATGTTTGTAGTTTATAGGCGCATCAATATTCTCATATGCAAGAAAAACAATCTGGTGTTGCTTACTGAAGGAGTTCAATTAAACAAAATTGCATCTTAACAAATAAATTCTAAACAAAGAGACCAAACATAATTTTTGAACTGGCTTTTGAACATTATATTTACTGTAGTGGCAGACAGAACAAGATGTTGAAAAAAAGAATTAAAAAAATTGACCAAAATATGTAAAACTTTGTAGTCAATGAGAAATAATAAAAGCACAAAAGAATACATAAAGAGGAAAATCACTGGTCAGTCTGAAAATATCACGTTATATGGCTGTTCTGTTTAAGTAGCAAAAAAACAAAAACAAACAATGCATATAAAATGTACTTACAAGATAAAACAACAAAAACTGAGTGATGAGGAATAAATAGGACAGGACGGCACATAATATGTGATTTTGACAATAACATGTCAGCTTTTAACACACAACATCTTGTTTTTCCCCCCCAGAGAGATGGCTTTCAGCACATAAAAAGACGTATCTTCTGTGTGTGATTAACAACAAAGAGCGCAGTGGGCCATTAATTGCATTCCCTGCTCATGAGATAAAGACTCTGGCAGACGGGAATATTTTCAGTTTCCTGTGAAAAAAATGAGTCGTGTTAATGCAATCCAATCACGCTGAGATGTGAGAGGAACTCCACACTGGACATTACAAGGTGGAGATTAGAAAACTCATCACCCACTAAACAGCTGCTGTCGCCCTCCCCACTTTCATTTATTGTGTAAATATGCTCCCCAACCTCTGAAAAGGTCTCATCCAGAGATTATTCAACAGAATAATGACGCCGTATTCTACAAGTTGCCAATCTCCGGAGACAAAAGATTGGCAGGAAGAGTGTAAAAAAAGTGAAAGGGGAGATATTCAAATATTAATTGTTCAGCTAAGAGGAAAAATGAATAAAAAACGAATACTGAGCAGAGACTTTTCAGGAACCATCAGTTCAGAAGTGATTGCAGTCACATGGCCTATCTAAAGTCTAAAAGTTGACGATTTGAGACTTATATGAGCAACAAAAGTAAAAGATTTGGTTTTAGGTTGAAACCCCAAAAGGACTTATTTTATTAACTGTTGAAAATAAGAGTGTTTACACAGCTGCAGAGCTTTCAGTCTATACCACAGGAAAATAAGAGGATGCAGTACGCTGTTGTATTTTAAATTAGGTACAATTCCTTTCACAATGACTTCACAAGCGAGGAAAACAAAAATACAATATTGCAGATGCAGAGAAGACTTGTTTATTAGATGTTCTGCATCTGGTGTGTTAGCGCTGACAAAATCTCAGAAAAGCATTGTTAGTATTATTGCAAATGGACTACATGTTTTAAGTGACAAGTAACAGAGGAAAGTGGAAGAAAACTGTTTTGAAAATTCAAGACTTACATCTTTAATCACCTCAAACGTTTTTTTAATTGATACGGACATTACCTTTAACAGCTTTTGACCTATTAATCAGGAAAAATACCTGCTCTGATGTGTGAACATGTTACCACTGTTGCCAAATTATTTTCATATGTGGGTTGTACAGAACACACCACAAAGGCACTGCTCCGGGGTGCAAACTCATGCTTTCACACCAACCAAAATGAGGTGAACGAACAGGTAAAATGGGTCTGAGTTTGTTTTTTATCCTCTAAAATTCACCTTTTCATGGCCACCCCAAACTGATTAAATGTTAAATATGATCATATGAAGTAATTGCTTGATTCCCACCAGAATGACTTGATACTCAAAGGTTATGATTTGAGACATGCTTGTGTATATATATATATATATATATCAAAAATCAGATGAAATATATTGTGTTATTTATCACACACTTCTGTCTTTTAATGTTTTAACAGTGAGTTGCACATGGGGGCTGCTAAAACTGAATCCAGTGCTCTTTATAATGCCTCATAGATAACATATAAATGAAAAGATATAAAAATGTTACCATTTATCTTTTAAAAGATCAAATGTTATTCAGACACACTCTTCAGGATTCAGGCAACACCTGCATCTTGGCAAACATGCATTCAATAGCTTGCTTAGAGCTAAATAAATCCCAATATTTCCCAGTACTAGCAATGTTTAATCATACAAACTAGGGGAACTGTAGCTACTGTGCACATTGCCTGTTCATTATTTTGTTATTTAAGTTTATCACATCGATTCTGTGCTTATTATGTTGAAAAGTATTGTGAAAAAATTATATTATCATATCAGTCATCATCATTTGATTGTTTTCTTTGTTTGTGTAGTTACATGTATAACAGTTTATATCTTTATGATGTGTAATTGAAATTGCATCTTAATTGTTAAAAATACATCCTACTTGCTTTTGTTTCAGGAGGGATAAGTGAATGAGAGCGCAGGCCAACTTAGGCGACAAGTGATGTAAGCTTGAGTTGGATGTATGCTGTCTTGGTCTTTATTAAAGAAGAGCAACAAAGAAAGCCTGCAGCCCATTTTTTTTACCCACGGCCCAGAAGGACTGCAGAACGCTAGAAAGCAAGAAACGATGGTTACGCAGCAATCACCGAGATATCATGTCCCAGTCTCAGGCTAGTTTGTACCTCTTACTGAAAAGATTCTTGCTCCTCCTTTTAAATGTGTGTTTGTCTCATCCAAGCGACAGGTGACATAAAGAGAGATGAGCTGTGGAGGAAAACTCTGTACTTATCGTAAGGCACAGCGTGTCATGTCCGCGCCTTCATGTTACGTCTTGTAGGACGAACTGTGGGAGGTAACGCAGAACATCAGGATCTCAGATGAACTTGTTCCATGCAAGTCGAGCAGAAGAGTTTTTGGTTTGCAGCTATAAAGGTGTGACTGTGGCAGTTATATAATAAATATCATAACAGGGTAAACTCAGTCTCAACATCCTAATTTTGGTTATGTAATGCAGCATCGAGGCCTCACTGAAGAGTTGCTTGTGATGGAAGCAGTGGTGACACAGCTGAATATGAATCCGGAGCTTTTCTGCACCAGTATCTGAGCAGGCCAGGTCACGTACTGTAAGAGCCACGTGTTGGACGTCATAAAAGGAGATGGTTTTAAGCTTCGCATGTCCAGCGTGTGCTAAGCACCGAGCAATTTCCTTTGTTTTACAGTTAAACCAAAAACATCTCTGCTGGAAACAAAATGGAATTTATTTTTAGTGAAATTATTAGATGATGACTTCCAGGCCCACAGTATGAAAGATTTCGGAAAGATTTCGGAAAGATTTGACTCTTCAGATGCCAGTGCAAACATAATGCAGGTTTCTATGAAGCAGTACTGGGTTACATGATTCCACAAAGAGGTAAGACTGCACACTTCACCTGCAAATATATATATGCAGATCCCAGGCAGGATAAAGGAGACATGTCTCACCCAACATCTGAAAAATATGAGTGTTTCATTAACAAAGGGTGACTCCACTTTTAAATTATTAATACTTTTTCAACATTTTATTGTCATATGCACAATTACAATACAAGGTTGTTGTCGGTTGTAGTCTCAGTGCCATCTTCAAAATTTCACAACATATTAGAAAATAGAATAAAGAGAATATAAGCAGTTAGAATAATGGGGGGAAACATGAATCGCAATAAATTAGCAGCTATGAACTCTATAAAAGGGCATAGCCTACAGAACAGGACATACAATATAAAAACACTCAAGAAATTAAATGTATAAAAATAAAACTAACTAAAAATGTGCTAAAGTGACTTGAAAACAGTAGCTTTTAAGTAAAATTATTGATATAAAAAACACTTTCTGTGTAACCTGCTCAGCTTCATAGCAGGCCTAAAGTATGTCACGTCACTTGTTTGGTGAGAAAAAGCACTGTAAATGCTTGTTCTCACACAAAATCAGAGAACTTAGTGGTGCCATGCCTGAAGACCACTGCTTTGCTTTATGCACGTAAAATCAAAAAATAGATAGATAAAGAGACCTGTGGTTTCAGGCCATTCACACGGAGGATGAAAATGGAAAAGTGTGAGAAAACATTTGGTAAGTGCAGATCACAAATGAAGCAAAAATGAGTCTTTCTGGTGGTGAAAACTATACAGTTTTAACAGTGAAAAGTGTCTTTAGAACGGAGTGTGCTTTACTAGTAGCAGAGGGTATTGAGCTTGCCTAATAATAAACCATGTAAACAGCATCGGAAGTGCAACTAAAACTTGCCTGTCGTAGTATCTCAATGTTTTGCTTCACCACAGAAATGCTAGTTTAGAGGAGTGTGGCAATGGGTGGACTTCCAAAAACGCAAAGTCAAGAAAAAGTGACAGGTAAAGAAATACATTATGTTGTGAATCACTTCAGTGATTGTAGTATCCACTCTATTGAAGGCGTACTGAACGGGCAATCATTAACATTTATTGTACACGATGACACAAGTGCTCATCACAGATCTGCATCCTTGCCTTTGACAGCACAATGCTGAATTATGAATGTATGTGGCGTGACTTAGATAACTGCTGATGATGCTGAAGACTGCATATGCATGCGTGCGAAATGAGGGGATGATTCCCCTCATTGCGAAAGCCAAAGGACAGCCGGACACATGCTGCTGAAACAGTATTAAAATAGGGAACAACTGTTTTCTACAAAAATCCACCCTCGGTGAGTGTGTTTACATCAGCATAAGTAGCCTTCTTTACAGACTTACGCCAATTTGAATCTTATTCAGGACACAGTGTTCTCAGGAGCAACGTGGCTTTTCTAAACATAATTTAGGCATAGTCACATTCTCAACGCGTCAGTTGCTACCAAAGAATGTTCAGAAAAATGGATTTCTTCAACTCATGTTGCTAATCCAGGTTTCTATAAGTGGTATCTGATCTTGGTAAAATACATGTAACATATAACCATGATACTGAGGACCTATCAGAGCAATATAATGCACTTGTGCAAATGTGAATTATAGCCTCATTTTACAGTGATATAATACATTTGTTTGTAGCAAAAACAAACAATAATGAAAAGAAAATTGTGATATGAAATATGCTGTAAAATGAAACAATCTATACTGTAAATATCTCAAAAACAACATCAATCTGTAACTAAGTTTGATAGACAATAATAGGCAAGTTTGTTTTTTTAAAATAACAGAATGTTATTATAATGTTATTTAAAATTTGGCTTTGGCTATGGAAGGTTTCGCTGTATTCAAGGACTCCTCATGGCAGGTTTCTCAACAAACAGTAAGATTAACAGCCATATACAGCACATTTACACTCAGCTGTGATGAAGCGTTAACATCTAATAACGTCAAACAATGCGTAGACAAAGCATCGAATACATTTAGATTCCCCTATTAAGATCAAAATTATTAGACCAGCCGACACTTAAATGAATCAACTGCTGGTTTAAATTAAATTCTATTTTATTACGTTGAGTTAAAAAAACAAACAAAAAAAAAAACATACTGCAAATTTATAACCACACATATAGACAGATGCTGAACAATGTTAACAAGCAGTTAATAAGTTCCAGTAAAAAAGAAACAAAAAAACAAAAACAGCTGTAGTAAATGTGACTTAAATAAAAATATTGAGACCAAATCACTAAAGTAAAACTATACAGATTATGCAAGAAAACTCCTTCAGACATCCAAAATAAGAAGAAACACTGCATGAAGTCCTTGGTTGGCTGAAGATCAAGTATCTTTAGGTGGGGATGGTGCAAAAAAAACAACAGAAAACCCTAAGTGCATTAGATGCAAACTCTGAGGCCATTTATTAGTTAGGTGTACTGTTATTCTCAATCATTAGCAACACAGAGTATAAAGTCAAACATCTCAGACAAATAGCACAAGAGGGATTAGTCAGGACGTATCATTTACATAAAACATAATGTGATTCAATTGAATAAAAAATAAAAATAGTGCACTGAATTCCAGTGTCCTGAAGCATATACAATTGTCATCTAAGGTGCAGCAGTGAATAAGATATGACTCTCAACTATGCAAAGCGAACTCAAATGCTCTTTAACTAACAGGTATGGCTGTGCTTTAAGAAAATATATGATGAGCAAATAAATGAAGCAGCCTGATGTGCAGGAAGAAACCATGAAAAGCAAATCTGTCCGATGTTTGTGTACAAAACACAAGAGTGAGGTTTAAAATTGGCGGCAGGAGGGCCGAGTGGTTGGAGATGCCGAACAGGCACGGGCGGCCCTTCTGTCGGTGAGATGTGTGAGCTGAGCCTGCCCAGTCATTCTCGGACCAAAACAATCAGTCGTTGCAATGTGACGGATCAGAAAGTTTGCCTTGAACCTCGACATCAGTTACAGACGCATGGAGAGAAGACACTGAAAACACCTTTGAAAACGTTCACTGAAAAAATAGGCTTTTCCTTCAGTAAGTCCGACTAGTGAAGTGTCCAAATATGTACACATTTACAATTTACTGAAGCGAGCTTCATGACATACAGCCCAAGACTGCCTTTTCGAAAGTCTTTGTGGAAATAGTGGATTGAAGTTTATCCAATAAAATAATTCTTAGAAGGGCATTATGTACGATTAATACATACATTAATACATTAATACGAATAACCAATCCCTCTTAAAACATACTTCCTTTTCATATTAGAACTTGAAAAGAAAATACTGGAGTCTATACCATGACTTATGACTTCCCCCTGTCCTCTGAGAGTTTCAGAGTGTGTGTAATGAATGTCTCTTAAACAACCATTAGAAATTCTTCTCAGCAACATCAGTGATGATGTTGCTCGAGCTTTGCAACGTCTGAAATGGTTTGTGCTTTGCTAACGGAAGTTGGACACATGTCTGGAGTCTGGAGCGCCAGGAGCAGACATCAGGAGCGCTCTCTGTGCCTCTCTAAGGCTGGAACTGTGTCTATCAGATGTCAACAGTTAATTTAGTACCACAGAAGTGCTCCCCGGCAACACATGGTGCCCACGAGTGGGACTTGACCTTGAGGCATGACTTCCCTCTAGTTTAGATGGAGCTTCTGCGTTTATTGAGCCTCCTGTAAGTGTTGATGCTGTGCAGGCCGGTGGAAACAGAGCTGATGCCCGAGTGGGTCTGCAGGCTGCACACGCAGCCGTTCGAGTGCAGCGGGTTGGAAAAAGCCTCTCCCTGCTCCATGTATGTGTCCGACGTGGAGAGGTCACGCGGGATGATCATGGGTATGGAATACTGCAGCTTCTCTCTGCTCTTGTACCAAAGGCAGGAGCACATGGACTGGAAGTGAAGCACCTCAGCATAAACGTTGCGTAGGCCTCGGCTCGCCGCCCCTCCCCCGCTGCCCTCCACCGCGCTTCTTCCGCCACACCCCATCGGCGTAGAGGAGGAGGAAGTCGGGTCTGCGGAAAAGTGGATGTGCCCGCTCGCCTGACCGTTATGAGCGAGCAGCGCCCTCTGCTCAGCGTCCCGCTTCTCGTCCTCCGCGTTCATGGTCATGAAGCGCAGCACGGCCAGGTTGAGGAAGGCTCCAATCACGGCCAGGCCCGTCAGGATGTAGATGAAGCTGAAGGCCACGTACTTGGGCTTGGTCTGCAGAGCTTGCTCGTTCTGCAGCGCCACGTAGTCCCCGAAGCCGATGGTGGTGAGCGTGATAAAGCAGTAGTAGTAGGCGTGGAAGAAGCTCCACCCTTCAAAGTGGGAGAAGGCCAGTGCCCCCACACACAGCGTGGTCATGCAGGATATGAAGCCGATGATCACCATGTTGACCATGGAGACCTCGGTGCGCCTCATGCCAAGGCACTTCTTCAGGCGGTGAAGCAGGTACCTGACAAAGGTGTTGATCCGCTCGCCGACACTCTGGAACATGACCAAAGTGAGAGGGATGCCCAGGAGAGCGTAGATCATGCAGAACAACTTCCCTCCATCTGTGCTGGGGGCCGCATGGCCATATCCTGCAGGTGAGAGGGAGAAAGGTGCATGGTCACTGGGGCAGAACTAATTAAATCTATGGCGCAGAGGACAGGGGTCTGAGAGCTGAAGGCTACAGGCTGGGAAAGATAGTCAAACCTGCAGAAGACTGATACATGAATGATTTGTATTCTTTGAGCAGCAGTCCTGATAAATTCAAAGACTCGTCAGTTCATATAATGAAATTGAAGATGAGAATGCACAGCGGCACCGCAGCCAAGTATTGATGTTGTGTACGAGAGAAAGAGCTTGAATAATTCATTGACGATTGGTCTCTGCAGAGTGGCTCCGACAAATGAGTACATTTGCATCTAATTAATCATTTGCATGTTTCCAGACCAAATAAACTGGACAGAATGAGACATGTTGCAAATATCGGTGCTCATTTCGCCAGCGCAACAATCGCACACTTTGTGCTGCAGCTCCAGCTGCAAAGATTTCCAACGTAAGTGTGAAGGGTGATTTTTTTTTAATTAAGTTATTTCCTATGAAATAAAATGCTATCTCATAAGCTATTTTCTACTGTGACATAATATCACTGGTGTATATGCTGAAATGGCCATGCGGAGAATAATATCGAGCGCTCATCAGTGGCCAATTTCAGATATGGCCCGACTCATAGTGAGTCTGAGTGAATCTGTATGCTCTCACACTTCAGGGTGGATTTCAGTTTCCCTTCTGATTAAGCATCAACCTTCCGTCTCATAATGTCACCTTCCAGCTCCTATTGTCCCACAGGAAACGGTGCCCTTGCCTGCACCATTATTACCACCTGAATTATATCCCCACACTCGGACCTGTTGCACACAGGAGCTGCGAGATAATGTCCCTGATAACAATGGGACCAGTAAATGGAAAAGGTTGACCAATACGTTGAATGTAATTACTCTGCGGGTTGATTTAATTCTCTGGGCTTTGTTTTTATCGTCACACTGATTCATGGAGTTGAGCCATTCGTCTGTCTGGTGCCAAATTGGTTTAGAGCTTTTCCATTTGTGAGAATAAGAGCCAATAAAAGTGACATTTTTCATTTTGAAAGGAAAAATCTAACCTGTTCACAGACTAAAGACACACTGTGCTACTTAGCAGAACTATTTTTTTCTATATCTACTCCCCCCCACCACCAACACCACCATCAAATAAAATTGATTTCCTGATTTCCTGTTGATTAATTTCGGTCAATTTTCCCTGTAAGATTCTGCAGCTAGTTCATGAGCCCAAGAATGACCTCCCAGTGTTTTATTCTGGTGTATTCCTACAACCCTGTCAAATGAATTCAAGTAACGTAGCTTTGCATCAACACAACATTATGTTCCTAAATTGTTCAACTAAAATGATGGTAAAGTTAATAATATAAATTATAAATTAGACAAATTGCTAATTTGATTCATAAACGTGAAATCTTGGGGTCTTCTCGGGGTCTTCCACAACCTTAAATTTCAACTATTTATCCATCCCTTAAGTGCTGTATATCAAATGTTTTAGAATAGCAAATCAAATAGCAAAAACTAAGCATTCATGGACATGTCTTCAGGTGAGAATGGAGACTGAGCTGCAGGCCTGTCAAAAGCTGTCAGAAGCTGCGACAAGGGGATGACCAAAATGACAGTGCCACTCGTCATTCGTGAACGCAAGAGCTGGAGGCGACAAGGCCAGCAGCCGCACCGCTGCGTGAGTGAGTGGAGAGGCTCAAATGAAAGGCCCGTTCTCCACTCAGTTCCCCCCACCCAGCCTCTCCTGCTCTTCACAACAGTGACAAAGTTAACAGGAGACAACGTCTGCACAGCTTGTCCTGGCATCGGGGTAAAGCCACCTAAGTCACTTGCTCCGCTTTCAGGGATTACAGTCGTTGCTACTGGCTGAGAAAATATGCAGCTCTGTCACTCAGAAAGGTGACAAAAGATGAGACCAAAGAGGTTTGAAGAAGCCCTGTGCCTCTTCTATCAGCTGTCGATTCAAATATGGATGGATGAGAGGAAAACACGGAGAATCATCTGGGGAAATACAGACAATGGATCCCTTTAAAATGAACTCACTTTCTCAATTTGTTTAAGGGTTAGGGTTAGGATTATCCTAACAAATTAAAAAGGGTTGCAAAGGCTTTAATGAATCCTGGGGCAAACTGTTTCATAACCCTAGTTTCTGTAATTATCAAGTGAAAGAAATTATGAAAATTGTGCACCATTGAAAGGAAATAAGGGCTTTTAAAAGACTTATTAGGCAAAACCAACAATCAAGGGAGAGTTATAAATGTCAGCAGAACACAGGTGCACCATACTCCAATTGTCATGCCCTCCTCCCTGCTGCCTCTCCTTAGAGAATCATAATTTAGAGCCAATCATTTAAGCCCAACAACAGGCTGGTCCTTATCAAAAAATCATTACACACACAAGAGAGCTATATTATTATATTACTATTATATTATTATACTTGGTCATTCTTAGACAGTCATTTTCTGATTTGGAGATTTAATTCAATTTCAAGTCTAATTTATTTTACCATTCTGAATCCTTTCTTATTCATTGTGGTAGATGGGTGCATAGCTCTATTCAGTGCTGTGCGACAACCTTAAACCTCACATAGATTTTGAGAATTAAATGTTTGATATATTCTGACACAGCTCATGCGTAGCATAGCAAATTAGACTGCCACTGTCAGCTGAAGTTTCACCTTTAAGTCTACTGATTGCTTCTCTAAAGATGACAGATCGGTGGGTAGTTCCTTTCAAGGGGGCCTGTGTCTCTAAAGCACAGCACCCACTGCATCCAGAGTCTTCATTATACTGATTAATTATGTAGGGATTCAAACAGGCTTTGAAAATACATCAAAGAATGGCATAATGTGCCTATTAGGGCTCCAGTTCTCTTTCAGCCAATTAAATTTTCATTGATTACTAGGCACAGTTTGTTCTCACCTACATGATGAGGAGCAAAACCTATTCATCAAGCACCTCACCTCACCTAATGGGGCAGGATTCAAATAGAAGTGATGCATTCATTGCAGGCTAAATAAGACGTTAAATGCACAAACAGCCAGACAGAAGATCAGAAAATGTGTGTTTTTAGTTGTCACTATTTGCACAACACTGGGACAAATCAACATGTTACAGACATACAGTTTATCTAACAAGATGTAAAGTGTTCACACAGTCTCTGGGGAAGAAACAGTCAGGATGCGGACTCATGAACAGAAACTCTGGTGGCTGCATTGCTCTCCAGGGTTCAGTGAAGGCTGATAATGTTCTCAGACATCTTTATATATCTATAATAGCTATAATATGCACATCAGTGTGTGTTCCTGGTTTTCATCCCAGACTGAGAGGAAAGTGTCTAGTGTTATGCACTAAAGGGAAATAACAAATGATTTCCTATGTGTGAAGCCTTATGCTTTCTGACATTTTTAGCATTCATTCATGAAAATGGGTGCTGCTTCATTCTTTAATTCATCTCTTTAAGCCATTAAAAACTCACAATGTTCACCTCAACTTTGTTCAAAACTTCAACTTAAATGATGAGCATGATTTTCCAATATTTCCACTGAAAACCCCGTTCTTTGATTTGAATATATGCTACATCGTGAGCATTACAAAGCTATAGCAAATGTTAAAAATGTAAATGATAAGGAGAAACAGCGTGGATTATCATAATTTATCCAGCTTTAGACAAGATAATAAAGTACCAGAGCTAGCTTGTGTGTGAAGCCCTTCAAATTTTCCAAGTGTTTATATCATGCTTTATAAATGAAATTGACAACAAAATGTACTGTAAATGCTGGGTTGTGGAGAGTGATTATAGAACTTAAAATCCCCGCTGAGTAGAAAAATTCTGTCATTAAATTGCAGCACTGACAAGAAAAGAAAGACAAAAAAGTAAACATTAAATGATTAAACACATGGACACATCTAGCATCTACAGAAACAATAATAAAATTGTTCACGAATGCTTTGCTTTTGTTTGCAAAGTTTTTACTGCTGCTTGTAAAACCCAATGCCCTGAGAGCATGCTAACAACTGAAGGTAATATGTTATATGGCTGCTATAAATCATGAGAAATAATATCATTTCCAAGCCAATGAATGTTTAAATAACTTAAAATCACACACTGCTCCTTACATGAGGTGCGAATTAAAAACTCCTGTTACGGTAGAGATTTTAGTATTTCACAGGTCTAGTATGCGGGTGTATCACTGTGGTAAACACATTCCTCCTGCAACGCTGAAGTGGCTTCAGAGGTGTTACACAGGATCAGAACATTCAGCCGTATATGGGCAGCCTAGTCCTTTAACATACAGGTGGCCTGAGCAGCCATCCCACTGTGATGTCACTTTTACTGCGTTTACACCATTGCTGACATGCTGTGTGACCCTGAGAATGTTCTCTATTACTGTGCAAATAAACACCAATCTTGTCATCCGTTCGGCACTGGCTGTCTCCGAGCAGCAGCCTGTACTCTGCTTCCCAGTGAGCCCTCTGCACAGCTCGCTTTCATTTCCAGCTGTGTCTGGCCAAGGATATCATTACACGACCCGACAAACTCTAACTCTTATCGGCTCGTAAGCTTGGCGCATCGCTGGCATGCAATGATGTTCCGTGAAAAGCCAACTGCAATCCTGTATTTCCCACAAAAGATTTCCCCTCTCTATCGAACACATGGACCTGCAGGCCCCCATCAATTCTTAGACACAGACACCTCAAACTCCAGGCGACCCCACCATTGTTTATTCAAGCACTAATACACAGCTCTGGTCCTCCCACCTCTCTCAATTACTCTGTCCAGTTTTTGACCCACAAGGCCTTGCTGACAACTGCTGCATAGTGTCCATGTGTGTGAAAGCAAAGAATTCTAGGAACACGTTTTGCTGGGAAAATATTGTCTAATAATCATCAATCTAGAATGAATTAAGCATGGTTGTACCATTCTAGTTCAGAATTTCGAAGAATCCTCTTCGCAATTACTAAATAATAGTGGTATAAACAGGTTAGTGTTATCAAATGATCAAGTTAATTTGTTCTGAAATACTACATACAACTCAAAAACAGCATTTTTGTGCTAAAGAGTCTTGTTGATGAACACCAAAATTCACACATGCATACTTTCTCTGGTCAAAAGATTGTTTATGCAAATCATGCTAAATTCAGACTACACAACCTGCAAAGTCATTCCATCTCTGTGCAGTTCACAACACAACCTCACAGTCACACTCACAGTCACAATGACTCATGGGAAATCACGAGCACAATCAACAAAAAGAAGTGCTATGTTTTTTTTTAAACACGGGAAAAGAACAAGAAAAGAATATTGTCATGGTGTGTGGGTTGGCCTGGGCGTGGCTCTCCTGGCTCCCAACTCTACATGCCCATCTGCAATCAACTCACCTGTCCCAGTCTGCTCATCTGGCTCATCAACGACACAACCAGCAGTATATCAACCCCGGCTCTTCACCCACTCTTCGCCAGATCGTTGTACCCACCATGTGGTAGCGTTCGCTCAGGCTATAACTTGTGTTCTTTCCTAGTCAGCTCAGTTCTAACTGTTTTCTCTCTCTCGCCAGTATACCTGGACCACCACTACTGCCTGCCTGCCAGCCCCTCTACCCACTGCTACCTGCTCCCGCCTGCCAGCCCTCGCACATTTCGTGGAATAAAACCTTGTTTACTGAAAACCACGTTGGTCTGTGTCTGCGTCTGGGTCCACCAAGCTACACCTAACAAATATGGTTGAAAGACTAGATTAGCGGAAACACGGTGTGGGGCTGACACATCACATCTTGTTTGGTTATGTTGTTTTCTTCTTTCAGGTTTCAGCCTCAGATACTACTACTACTTTTATTTAATGAAGTATGAGCAATTTGTGGGAGAGCCTATGGGACTGAAAACAAGAACTTAAATTAAAAAAATTGCCATTAGCAGAGAACATTGGCTCCGCCAAACAAATGACAGAGAACATTGTTATTCCAGTGCCAGGACCGCTTTTTGTATGTCACTTACTTCCAAGATTACAGGTACCAACAGAATCACTGTTGAACAATTTGCTCTCCTCCTGTGGGTCTCTGCTAAAAAAAACCAAACATCACCCGTTACAAGCCGGTGTCGGTCTACTGGACAAGGGGCAGCAACATAAGGCAAACACAATCATTTATTTTAAGTAGCAATTAAATTTTGAGTGAAAAGAACTAGAACTGGTTGACAATCAATGCAAATTGCACAAAAGGGAGTGGGCCACGGTTGGCAGCAAACCATTCACATCAAAAACCAGG
>KV751333.1:10128694-10140934 GCA_001698575.1 Mola mola
GTGGTGACAAAAAAAGTCAATATTCTTCTTCCTTTTTCAGCTTTACCTAACTTTTTCTAGGATTATCCACAGCGATTCACCCTCCTCCATCTCTCTGCATCTTCTTCTCTCACACTAACTATCTGCATGTCCTCTCTTACCACATCCATGAATATCTGATGCTGAGAGTTCGAGTTTTGTCTTGTGCTGCTTTCTGCAGTGTCCCAAATTTCAAGCCTGTAGCCAACTTCAAAGAAGCTTTCTTTCAGCGTTTTACAAGTTCTTCATAACTTTATGGTTACTCTTTAGACTTTCTGACTCCAAGTGTGTAAATTTTGCAAGAAAATCCTTCATATTGAAGGAATGAGAGTCAATTGACTACCTTTAGCACAAGGCGGCGCTGTAGGCAACAGTCAATTACTCATGAGCAAAATGGCATGTTTTTATTTTGTTTAAAATAGCCACATTGCTATTTAATTTCGTGTCAGGCTTGAAAAATGTATTCCTGTATAGATTGACATGTCATGGTGGAAAGTTTGAACCCTCTGCAATTTCTTACATAACTACCCATTGACTAATATTTTAAAAAAAACTTGGCAACTAGTAGTAATTTGTAGTCCTGAACCCCCCCCATGGGAGTGATGTTTAATTAACTATGGACTGAAGTGTTTTGATGAGAGTTTGTTGTGCCGTCAGGGGTTAGTCTAAATCTTTGGTCAACAGCTTTATTGGAAATATGTATCAATATTAATTTAGAATAGTTTACCATGTTCAATGCATGTTTCTTCTTCTATGTAGCTGGTTTTAAACTTGGATCAGACTAATTGCAGAGACTTAATATGTTATTTTCAATTCAACATTCAATATCAGCTATGCCATCATCTACATTACCCTGTCATTTCTGTCAGCAGACTGTGAAATAGTGAGACTAATCTCTCTAATCACAGTTTCATTATCTGCCCCGACAGTGAACAAAGAGCCCGTCCAGCCGATACAAGATAGAGAGAGAGAAACACAGAGAGAGAAAACGGGGGGATACAGGATATATTCATCACATCACAAGCTGAGGTAACGCCAGAGGTGACAGCTCATTGGCGGAGCCTCTGTCTGGGTTCACTTTAATGTGGTTACCACTGTGTGGGCTCAGAATCGGGCCTGGAAGCATGTGCTCTCACCCAGCGCACAGCTGAGGCCCAAACACAAGTCACGAAGACCAAAGTAACCAGCGGTTTGATCATGTGTCTCTGCTGCCAGAGCCTTGAATGTACCGTACCTGTGGTGTAGTAAAACCCTCTCATCATCATACAATACACCCACAACATTCACAGATTATCTGCTGAAGCACTTTATGTTCCATCAAAAGCAGCACTCAAAACCATCTGTGTACATGCTGACCATCCTACTCTAATGTTTTGCTTCTGCCATGAAAAAAAAAAATTCCTATCAGGGTTTATTTCCAAAAGTCCTCCTAAGGTTCCTTTTTAGGGGATATGAGAGGAAACCTTGGCAGACCATAATTTTCCATGAGGTCAGTAAGCACGGCATTCCAAGCGGAGTGTGAGATCTCTGGGAGCATTAGTTAATTAAATAAATCACGTGATTTATGCACCTGATATACAGCTGATACTGTTTTAGAACTCGCAACACAGCTGAACAGAAAATGGGGTTCACATGGGGTGTGGAGGAGAAGGCCTAAGGAAAAATAAAATATGAGGGGAAATAAAGATGAAAGATTAAGGACTTAAACTGAAGGAAACACAGGTTTTAAAAACACAAGTCATCCTGTAAAAAAATTGGGAGATAATTTAAAAGGCCGACACATTTTAAGCTTTAAAACTCAAGATAAATGCCAGAGTGTCTTTAATTTGTAGCCATCGGTAATGGAGGAATTTTTTTTCTGGGCTTTTAGGAGGTCAACTCAAATAACAGATGTATCTGTTTCAAGAGCTCAATTTTGAAATATCTGCTTTGAAAGCATGCCTGTGTGGGCATGAAGAGGGAAAAACATGAAGAGAAAGGGAGAGCAAATTGTGTAATATGATACTGGAATATCAAAATAGATCCTTTAGGGAATATATGCTTATTTTTAAAGTGCTTTTCACTGCCACGATTGACCAAATATTAAGTTAAATAACATACACAGATTAATGATCTGATTGCTGAGCCACTGTATCCGACTGCTATCTTCATCATGAGCCTCAGCTAAAAATAATCCATAGAAGGTAAGCTCCCTTAAAGTGGGAGAAAAATATGTTTGTAAAATGGCTAACTGTTAAAAGTGATGCGTACGGTATGTGGTTAAAGGAGCAATTTGTCTTATACATTGGCCATCGAAGACTGATGCTTTGCATTAGTAGGTTACCAATCCAAAGTGTGTTATTGGGACAATCTCAGAAAGCCATAACATTAGTATATGATGACCTGTGGCTGGAGTCCCAACAATCAAATATGACTATGTTTACACGTAATTCTTTGTTTAAGTTCCATATTCTGGTTAAGGCACCATTTTGAATAAGGCGGTTGAAGGCGCAGCAACTACAGGAACATTCCCCTTTATATGTTAAGCAGCATATTTTGAATAAACAAGCGATTTACAGTACATTAGTAGTGGTAGCTGCTTAATGATATCAGGCATGTTCTTTTCCGGCACTTCATAATTGTAATTTCTCTCAAAATGTTGAGTGTACACATATTTTCTCTCTCTTCCTAAAAGTGACACCTCTTCATAGGAGCCATATTGCATTTATTTACAAGGGCTGGTTTACCAGCCCCGAACCAGGGCATGCATTGCAAACTGTTGACAACTGCTGAAGAATACTGCAAAAACTCCAGTAGGATCTCCAGGGATACTTATTGTGATAAAGGTGTATACATGTATTAATATTGCTATTAAAATAAGAATACTCCACATGACTTAATACAATTTTTGTTACTCTAAATATGAACTAATTAAGTTAATAGGAAACTGGTGTCAGGGTCCGATAGTTTTATGTGTCTGTTTGTTAGGGTCAATCTGTGTTTCCCTTTTAACTTTGAAATTCTGTTGTCTATCCCCATCAAGTTTTCTTCCCTCCTGTGTGATTGCTTCTCCTCTCTAATATATTTCACCAGTGTGTAATTTTCTACCTCCTCCTTGTGTATTTAAGTGTGTGTTCCTTTCCCTCTGTGCCAGATCGTCTTTTCAGCTCCCTGTGAGCGGTCCAGTGTTATTAGTATCTTTCTTCTTCGTTTCCTCGTGCATGATAGTTTTGCCTTGATTTATCTTTCGGTTTCTGAGTTTGCCTATTCCCCAGAACTGTGCCTTTGCTCGTTAGTCTGATCTCCTGGTGTCGAACTTCTTCTGATTAAAAGGCTTTGAGTAAAGGACTTCCCTTTGTGTCTCTGCAACTGAATCCTCCAGAGACTTTACCTGATAGTACAATCTGGCCAACTATGGATGCAGCAGTCTGACCCAGTTCAAGCTCAAGGTAAACACCTTCACCGGCAAGAGGAGCAACTGGAGTTAGTTCGCCAGGAAATATTTGAGGCATCGAAACGCAATGAATCTGCATGCGCGACATTATCGGCTCAACTAAGCTACATTATTGATATACTGCAGATTTCAGATCAACCCTCTGCTTCACCGACAGTCCATATATGTTCAGAAGCTGCGGCTGAGTTACCTGTTTCCATCATCAGCTCGCATTCTCTCAGCCTCTCTACTCCAGAACGTTTTTCTTGATATTCTGGGGGATTGTTGTCCCTTTATTTCTCAGTGTGAATTCCATTTTGAATTTAAAGCTTTCGCCTTTTCTTCAGACCGTGCCAAGATTGCATTTATAATTTCTTATTTGACCGGTCAAGCCAGATCATGAGCCACTGCTGAGTGGAGACGCAGATCGGCTGTGTGTTATTCTTTGCCAGAATTTCTTGAAACATTTACACGAATATTCGAGTCGACAACTCCTGGCAGAGAAGCAGCTAAAGCATTGGTGTCTTTGAAGCAAGGCAAACGGTCAGTAATAGATTACACAATTGAGTTCCATACCATAGCGGCCGACAGTGGTTGGAATCAACCTGCGCTTATACACGCATTTCTGAATTTATTGTCTGAGACATTAAAGGATCATTTAGCTGCATTAGATATACCAGCAGAACTCGAGGCATTGATCAAGTTGGCCTCAAAGATAGAAAAGAGACTTTTTGAACGTCAGCAACATCGGATGCAGCAGACCAGTTCCGGTTTTCATCCTTTTCCTAGCAGTGAATTTATACGCCGGTTCCCCAGCTGCGAGTTGTTTCTCCTGCTCCGTCTAAGGAGTTATTTTACAAACCTGAACAATCAAGTAAACCAACAGAAGCGATGCAAATCGGCCGGACCCTCCTCACTCCACTGGAACGGCAGCGGAGAGTGAAGGAGGGGAGATGCTTTTACGGTGCTCAGCTGGGACACTTCATCGCCTCCTGCCCGGTTAGGTCTCCAAGACGTAACTCTGCCTCTTGTCATTAATGAGACAAACCAAATTACCCTACACATCCAAGAGACAACTAACTAAAGTAACACTCCAATCTGATTCTGATTCCCTAATCTTCCAAGCACTAGTAGATTCCGGAGCAAACACATTGAAGACACATTGAAGACACAAGACACATTTGATGGGCTTCCAAATTGCTGAAAGAGTTTCCTCAATGCCTTTCTGCATCAGGCTTGGATGGAAAATTAACGTGTAAAGTTATTCACCAAACGTCCACAGTTAACTGGTGTTTTTGACGACGGTCATTGGTAAGAAGTAACTTTTCTTCTTTACAAATATGTCCACCACCCACTTGTCCTAGGCTTCCCATGGCTGTTGAAACATAACCCTCATATAGATTAGTCTGCGGCAAGAGTTATAGAGTGAAATGTAATAATCACTGTTTGTGGACAGAAAATCCCCTCAGGAGGGAATTTCCAAGAAAGCAGACAACCAAGACCTCTCTCCGGCGTTCCTCAATGTTACTTGGACCTTAAACATGACTGCACCATAGATACGAATATTCGAGTCGACAACTCCTGGCAGAGAAGCAGCTAAAGCATTGGTGTCTTTGAAGCAAGGCAAACGGTCAGTAATAGATTACACAATTGAGTTCCATACCATAGCGGCCGACAGTGGTTGGAATCAACCTGCGCTTATACACGCATTTCTGAATTTATTGTCTGAGACATTAAAGGATCATTTAGCTGCATTAGATATACCAGCAGAACTCGAGGCATTGATCAAGTTGGCCTCAAAGATAGAAAAGAGACTTTTTGAACGTCAGCAACATCGGATGCAGCAGACCAGTTCCGGTTTTCATCCTTTTCCTAGCAGTGAATTTATACGCCGGTTCCCCAGCTGCGAGTTGTTTCTCCTGCTCCGTCTAAGGAGTTATTTTACAAACCTGAACAATCAAGTAAACCAACAGAAGCGATGCAAATCGGCCGGACCCTCCTCACTCCACTGGAACGGCAGCGGAGAGTGAAGGAGGGGAGATGCTTTTACGGTGCTCAGCTGGGACACTTCATCGCCTCCTGCCCGGTTAGGTCTCCAAGACGTAACTCTGCCTCTTGTCATTAATGAGACAAACCAAATTACCCTACACATCCAAGAGACAACTAACTAAAGTAACACTCCAATCTGATTCTGATTCCCTAATCTTCCAAGCACTAGTAGATTCCGGAGCAAACACATTGAAGACACATTGAAGACACAAGACACATTTGATGGGCTTCCAAATTGCTGAAAGAGTTTCCTCAATGCCTTTCTGCATCAGGCTTGGATGGAAAATTAACGTGTAAAGTTATTCACCAAACGTCCACAGTTAACTGGTGTTTTTGACGACGGTCATTGGTAAGAAGTAACTTTTCTTCTTTACAAATATGTCCACCACCCACTTGTCCTAGGCTTCCCATGGCTGTTGAAACATAACCCTCATATAGATTAGTCTGCGGCAAGAGTTATAGAGTGAAATGTAATAATCACTGTTTGTGGACAGAAAATCCCCTCAGGAGGGAATTTCCAAGAAAGCAGACAACCAAGACCTCTCTCCGGCGTTCCTCAATGTTACTTGGACCTTAAACATGACTGCACCATAGATCTACTCCCTGAGGCTCTTATTCCCAAAGGAAGACTTTACCCCCTGTCTGTTTCTGAGCAGAAGGTCATGGAGGAATACAGCGTTTGTAAACTCAGGTATACTCCTGCCATCTTCTTCTCCAGCAGTGTTCTTCTTTGTTGAAAAGAAGGGTAAGACCTTTTGCCCTTGCATTGATTACACCGAGATGAATGATATAACTATTAAAAATCGTTATCCTCTTCCCCCGTTTTCCTCCGCTTTTGAGTGCTTACAGGGGTCAAAAGTCTTTACTAAGTTGACTTGAGAAATGCATATCATTTAGTTCGTATCAGAGAAGGAGATGAATGGAAGACAGCCTTTAACACATCTCTCTGTCATGATCAATCAATCAATGAAGTTTAATTTCTATAGCCTAAAATCACAAATAACAATTTGCCTCTGAGGGCTTTACAATCTGTACATAACAACACCCCTACCCTTAGACCCTCGAACTGGGTGAGGAAAAACTCCAAAAACCCTTGACAGAGAAAAAAGAAGAAACCTCAGGGGGAACCACAGAGGAGGGATCCCTCTCCCTGGGAAGGGTAGACGTGCAATAGTTGTCACATGTGGATATGTAATCATGAGAACTGACTCAAGAGGCATGTTATTAAGGAGCAGAGTCCAGGAACCAGACAGTGATCCAGGTCAGGATTACAGGCCGCCTCTGTCTTTTGCTGGGTAGGATAGGTAAAGTTGATCATGATCCCAGACACAAGGTCACATCTCCACCGGAACGCAATGGTAGCAGCCCCTGCTAATTAAGGGTAGTGTGTCTTTAAGTAGTTTAGTAGGACTAGGGTCTAGAATACATGTATCTGGTCTAGAAGAAATAATTGTTGAGATTAGTTGCTCAAGGTCAATTGGTGTAAAACTGTCTAGATAATTATTTGATGTTTCAGCTGACTCCAAGATCTCTGTGATCAGAGAGGTCCGTGCCATTTGAGGATAGTCGTTTCTGAATTTTCTCTCTAATAAGTAAAATTTTTGTATTAAAGAAGTTCATAAAATCATTACTAGTTAGGCTTATGGGAATTTGTGGGTCAACAGAGGTCTGACTCTGTGTCAGCCTCACTACAGTGCTGAACATTGTTCATTGGGCAGTGAGAAGGCCCTTCCTGTATGTTTTAAGGCTGTCCTGCCACAGTAATCGTGACTCATTTAATTTGGTGGATCGCCATTTCCTCTCTCGTCTGCGGGTTTCTTATTTCAGTTTGCAAGTTTGAAGACAGTGCCATGGTGTTAAATTACTACGCTTAAGAATGTTCTTTTTTAGAGGAGCAATGGAGTTTAGAGTTTTTCATAATGAGTCTGACATTCTGTCAACAAAGTGATCAATTTAGGGAGGATTGGGCTTAACCAAAGGTTCCTCTACTCTAGTAGGAAAAGGCACTGAATCCAGAGGTAATGGAATCATCCATCCATTTTCTACCGCTTATCCCGTTAGGGGTCACGGAGGCGGGGCTGGAGCCTATCTCAGCATCTTCGGGCGAAGGCCGGGTACAACTCTATAAATTTAGTTACAGTATCATCTGATAGAGATCTTAAGTAAAAATGTTTGCCTGTCACTGTGTATTTATGTGTTAAAAGTTCAAATGGTATTTAGTAATGGTCAGATAAAAAAGGATTATGTGGAAAAACTGTTAAGTGCTCAATTTTGATCCCATACGTCAGCACAAGATCCAGTGTATGATTAAGACAGTGAGGAGATTTATGTACACACTGACAGAAGCCAATTGAATCTAATAGTGAAATAAATGTTTACCAAGGCTATCATTTTCAAATCCATATTAATATTGAAATCAGCTACAATGATTACTTTGTCTGTTTTAAGAACTAAACTTGAGAGAAACTCTAAAAATTCACACTGAAATTCAGAGTATGGGCCAGGGGGGCGGTAAACTATAACAAACAGTATTGGTTTTGCTATTTTCCAGGCTGAATGACACAGAATAAGAATCAAGCTTTCACAGGAAACTGTCCTAATGGAAGCACAGAGAAGTGTGTAAGACTCTGTCTCCTGGCCTAAACTGTGGGTTGTCAGGGTTTTGGGACTGAAATAAATTTAGCCAGATTACAAGAGATGAGAGCTGCACCATCCAACGTGGGATGAATGCCGTCTCTCCGAATCAGACCAGATCTACCCCAGAAAGTCTGCCAATTATCTACAATGTCCACACCGTTGGCTGGACACCACTTCGACAGCCAGCGATTGAGTTATGACATGCCTCTATACATATCGTTAGTGGTCATATTGGGAAGGGGTCCATATTTACGCACCGATTCAATGTTAATTTTAGTGACCTCCGACTGACGTAGTTGGGTGCCATTACCATCGACATGAATTACAATCTTATCAAATTTCCGATTAGTTTTTGCCAGGAGTTTAAAATTTGATTCGACATCGCCCGCTCTGGCCCCAGGGATGCACCTAACTATAGTCGCTGGTGTGGCTAGTTTTCACGTTTCTCAGGATAGAACTGCGAATGACCAGAGTTTGTGTCTCGGCGGGTGTGTCGGTGAGTGGAGAGAACCGGTTGGAAATGTGAAGGGGTGGATGGTGTACCGTCGTGGGTTTTGGTTTTGGACTACATTTCTTTTGGACAGTAATCCAGTCGCCCTGATTTCCCGGCTGCTGTGGAACTTTTTTGAGATGGCTAAGTGGGGCTGGCTAGCTACCTCGTCTAAGGAATTTGCTTCCATGGTGCGGAGCCAAGACTCCAATTCACTAAGCCTCGCCTCCAACATGGCAAATATCCCACATTTGTTACACATACATGTTATATATGATAATAAAGGAATTACAATATGTGGAGTTCAGGAGTAGAGCTGCAAACAGGAAGTGATGTAGCATGCTTACCCCTGTGTCAGCACAGCAGTTATGAGTATCTAGTGATGCCTTTCGGTTTAACAAATACTCCAGCTGTCTTTCAGAATTTTGTTAATGACATTCTGAGAGATCTCCTTAATCATACGTTTTTTGTGTATCTGGACGACGTTCTAATTTTGTCTTCTAATTTAAAGACTCATGTCCCTGTTGTAAGGGAAGATCTGCAGAGATTGTTGGCCCATAAACTCTATGTAAAGGCTGAAAAATGTATAGTTCATGGGAACTCAGTTGCCCTTCTAGGATCTGTTATATGAGCAAGTCAATAAGATGGACCAACAGAAGTTCGAAGCCATAATTGATTGGCCAACTCCATCATCGCGAAAAAGATGTACAGCGTTTTTTGGGATTTGCAAATTTCTACAGGTGATTCATTACAAAATAACAGTGCTGTTGCTGCTCCTCTCCATGCTCTCACTTCCTCCAAGACACAGTTCTCCTCGTCTCCTCAAGCTGAAGCAGCTTTCCAACAGTTAAGGAAGAATTTTGTCTCCGCTCCAGTACTATGTCTTCCTGAGCGAACCAACCAGTTCATCATGGAAGTGGATGCTTCAGACTTTGGCATAGGAGCGGTGTTGTCACAACGTTTACTCTCCTCAGAAGATACCAGAGTTGTGTTAACTGTTGTAGACTGGTTTTCTAAGATGGTTAAATTGATTCCTCTATCTAAGTTGCCCTCTGTGAAGGAGACAGCGGAGGTGATGTTAAATTATGTTTTTCGACTTCATGGTTTTCCTAGAAACATTCTTTCCGATCGGGGGCCGCTGTTTGTGGTACAGTTTGGGACGGCCTTTTGCAAACTGATTCGAGCCCCGGGTAGTTTGAAGTCTGGATACCATCCGGAGACAAATGGACAAATTGAGAGGTTAAATCAGAAATTAGAGACTGGACTTCGCTGCCTCGCCTCTCAAGATCCCTCAAGTTGGTCCAAACTGCTGTTGTGTAAGGTTTGGCTCTCAACCAGAATTTAGCCCTTACGAAGCCAATCACCTAGATTAACCCCGAGATTTATTGGTCCCTTTCCTGTTTCTAAAGTTATTAACCCATCTGTTGAGAGGCTCAAACTACCTAGGTCCTCCCGAGTCCATCCGACATTCCAAGTGAACAAGGTGAGCCAGCTAAAGAGAGCGCCTTCGTTCCAGCTTCTAAGCCACCTCCTACTCCCCGCATCATCGATGGTGAACCAGTTTACACTGTCTGCTGTTTGTTGGCTGTCAGGTGTCGGAGGCAAAACACGCAATACTTGGTGGACTGGGAGGATATGGTTCTGAAGAGCACTCCTTGGTCTCTTCAAAGGACATCATGGACCCACAATTAATAAAAGACTTAAAATACGATGAAGTTTTTTACAGACAGACACACGGCTGTGCCATGGGTTCTCCAGTGTCTCCTATCATGGCCAACCTCTACATGGAGGAGGTGGAGGAGAGGGCTCTGAACTCAGGTACAACTCAGGAACAACTCCCAGCCACTGGTTCAGATATGTTGATGACACATGGGTCAAAATCAAAACTCAAGAATTGGAGGCTTTCACTCGACACATAAATGCGGTGGACAAGAACATCAAGCTCACCAGGGAGGACACGAAAGATAACAGTTTGCCCTTCCTGGATTGTGCGCTGTCTCTTGGTAAGGATGGTAACCTCAGCATCGAGGTCTACAGGAAGCCCACACACACAGACCAGTACCTCTTGTTTGACTCCCACCATCCACTGGAGCACAAACTGGGGGTAATCCGGACACTACAAGACCGGGCCCAGAAGGTTTCCTCCAGCACAGAGGGAAAACAAAAGGAATTGAAACACATCAAGACAGCGCTCCAGACATGTGGCTACCCTAAGTGGACCTTTGTCAAATCATCCAAAAGGCGCCACAAAGAACCACCCGAGGCAGAAAGGGAAAAACGGAAGAACGTCGTTATCCCATATGTGGCAGGTCTATCAGAAAAATTCAGAAGAATCTTCCAAAAACACAAAATTCCAGTCGACTTCAAACCGGGCCAGACCTTAAGACAGCGACTGGTCCACCACAAGGATAAAACACCCAGGCATAAGCCAGGCATAAGCTCAGTAATGATGTGTATGCCGTTCAATGCAAAGAGGAGTGCTCTGACCTTTATATAGGAGAAACCAAACAGCCCCTCCACAGACGCATGGCACAACACAGGAGAGCCACTTCATCGGGACAGGATGCAGCTGTACAACTGCATCTTAAGAAGAGAGGTCACTCCTTTGAGGACTCTTCTCTGTCCACGTTCTGGACAGAGAAGACAGATGGTTTGAAAGAGGAGTAAAAGAGGCCATCTATGTTCACTAGGAGAAACCCTCTCTAAACAGGGGTGGTGGACTAAGACACTATTTGTCTGCAACCTACAATGCTGTCTTTGGTTTTCCTCCCCAGGCGGTTTAACCCTCATACACACCTGGGGCCATGTGATCCCAAGGTGTCACATGAAAGCCGGGGTGAGGGGCAAGCACTCTCGAGTGATTCACACCTGGGCTTATGTGACCTTAACGACTCACATGATGCCTAACCAGAGGATCGCCCCCCCCACGCTGGGTGTTTTCACCACGTCCTCATTTTTGGTGATTGCCTCCACCCTCTCTGGGTTAAATACCTGGGTTTCCCGCACTGACCCTCAGAACTGAAGAAGCCTTTCGGATGAGAGGCGAAACGTCTTCAAGCAAGATGAGAAGTCCAGTTGCTTCCTCCTAAACACTCCGAGAGTTACATCAGCCCAAAATAATAAACCACTGATTAAAATAGCTAACGGTAAAATACTTAAACTTTGTTAGAAAAACACTGTGAAAATGGTCAAATTCAAAACTACATCAAACTACATATGTTAGAAAGCACATGCCTCGACTCCAGAGTGAATAATCAGACACGTCAGTGCTGGTGACGGCGGTGTGGATGACAAGGGTAATTTTCTGAAGAATATAAAAAGAGTGGAGGCACACTTACATCTAGGCTAGGAACTGGGCCAAGTATGAATCATGAAAACTCATACACTATTAGCAGTACTTGATTCATTTGCATTCCGAGCAGCTCTTGTTTTTGCCATGTGTGACGGTGAAGTGACAGCTGAGACCACAGGACATAAACAGCAATGTTTTGGGTGTTAACCCTGACCCACTGGAAGTTTCTCAGGTCCAGCATATGGGGTCGTACACATGAAAACATATGTTACATGGCTGTTTTAATCCAAAATAGCTGCTACACACCTGCCTCGCGTTTTGTGGTAATCTCCACATTGAATC